>JBBPTX010001243.1:0-11489 GCA_038094595.1 Pulveroboletus aff. annulatus
ATCCACCCTACACAATGTGACGGAGCAAACTAAATTAAATCTAGAACAAGCTCAGCTACGCATGAAGATGCAAGCTGATAAACATAGAAAGGAGACTCCTCCCTATAACGTTGGAGATAAAGTGTGGCTTTCCACAGATAACTTAAGGTTGCCGCATGCAAGTCGCAAGCTAACAGAGCGATGGCTAGGGCCATATGACATCATCACACAAGTTGGGGATAATGCAGTAACCCTTCGTTTGCCATCCTCTATGCGAATCCATCCAACCGTTAATATATCATGGGTTAAGCCTTATAAAGAAAGGCTTCAGGGACAACCTGTCTTCGCTCCCGGCCCTGTACAGGTAACTGAGGATCGAGATAATCTATATGAAGTAGAAAGGATCATCGCTAGTAGACTCAAAGGTCGTCGCCTTGAATACCTGGTCCATTGGCTAGGCTATGATGAGACAGATTGAACTTGGGAACCGGAAGATCATCTTCTACCAGGTGCGCTTGATGCCATCGGCAATTTCCACAGGGAGTATCCTTCTGCACCTAGAAGGTTGCGGATGTCTCATTCGGCATTTATACAATGCTTTTACGAATGTGAAGATCTCACTCTTCCATCAACACACCCTTTTGATCACCTGGAAGTCGATCCTTAGACGGGGGGTAGTGTTACAGCTATATATTTTTCACTTTTACTTAAGCGCATATGGACGCTTCCTTTATCTTATCAAGGGAAAACCCGACCTAGACACTGTGCTAGACACAGGGGATCTATGGGCCCTTCCAGATCAGTGGGCTTCATCTTCAGCTCTTCACTTTCACCCCACTGATCACAGCATGTATTTAATACATTGTGATCATCACAGACCTCACATCAGTCACCCCATCACTGTGATGTGATCCCTTATCCTTAATTACTGTTGACACCTTCCATTCTATCCACCCGCAGCAGATCAACGGCTGGTAACCACATGTATATATTAATCTCTGCTACAGGCTGACTCCTCATGTTGATCATGTTGGGCCTAGGGGATGGACTTATGTAGATACGTATCTAGATTGATACACAACATGTATCTACAAGTAGAATAGTATATAAAGTGAGACTGGACGGAGCTCAGTCTCCAGTCTAGTTCTCTTGTTCCTCTCCTACAAGTAGCATCCTAAGAAATACATACTCCTCTCGATGCCTAGATTTTAAGTGGTTGCCTGCAAAGATTTGTAGACGCAACACATGTCTCTTGACAGAGACAGAAATACAGAAGTTATGTAAAGAACACAAAGTATGCAAAGAAGCTGATGGACTTCTTTACCAAGAAGGAAACCGGTTATACGTTCTAGCCAAAAACGGAGATGATGAAGATCTAAGAATCAAGACCCTTAAATTATGTCATGACTCACCTATGGCAGGTCATCCCGGAAATGAAAAGACTATTGATTTAGTCCTATGTCATTATTGGTGGCCTGGTGTCACAACTCAAATCAAAGACTATGTATCTTGTTGCGATCAATGCGCATGAATGAAACCTTCCAACCAGCCTAGCTCTGGTTTATTGCAACCTCTAGAAGTCCCCAGTGGACCCTGGCAGGACATATCTTTCGATTTTGTCACTGATCTGCCAGAAAGTAACGGATCAGACAGCATCCTAGTAGCTGTAGATCACTTCTCGAAGGAAGTGGTGCTTATCCCCTGTTGCAAGACAACGTCCACCATTGAGACAGCGAGTCTCTACCTTCATCACATCTTCAAGCACCATGGAATTCCCCTATCTATTGTGTCTGATTGAGGACCACAGTTCGCTTCACAAGTCATGGCAGAGCTATGCAAGAAGCTTAATATAAAACAATGTTTATCTACTGCACATTATCCACAGACAGATGGTCAGACAGAAAGGATGTGTTACGATTCGCTCGCAGGATGAACTCTTTTTCTTCTCTTACCATATCAGACTAATACTTTTTGTTTCTCACACTAAACTCCAATCCTTCCATGTCGTTCTATGACATTCCATAACTTCATAAGTGTGCTTATTCCCTCACCGCGCAGGTACTCTCTTCCTTCCGCTCTTCTCACGCCGTATGCGCTGGCCCCTTTACGTCTCTTTCTCATGCGTGGTTTTGCTATTGGCCTTTACTATCCTTTGCCGACCCCATGCCAGCCCTTAACTACTGTGACATATAACTGTCACGCCTTGCACTTCACTATATAAACCCTTCAACAGGGTCTCTCTGCTTTTCCTTAGCTTAGTTCTACCTACTGTTACGATTCGCTGCAGGGTCTACTCTTTTTCTTTACTTAACATTACGAACTGACACTGGTCTCTTTTCTCACGCTTACCTCGCTACCTTCCACGTCGTTCTACGACATTCCACATATCTCGTAAGCGTGTTTATCCCTCACCGCGCAGGTACTCGTTCTCCTTCTGATCTTCGCACGCCGTATGCGCCGGCCCTTATGTCCCTTTCTCTTGCATAGGTTTTGCTATTGGTTTCTGCCCTTCTCACGCCGTTTCCTACGCCGGCCCTTAACTTTGTGACGCGTTACCGTCACACTTTTCTCTTTACTATATAAACCCTTCAACAGGGCGTTCAATCTCTTTTCCTTAACCTAGTTCTACCTACGGCTACCGCCTAGTTAGCTCTAGCAATCTACCTTGTGTCTTCGTTCTACACTTGAGTGAACGCTTCATACATCAACGCTCCTCGCATCCGTGTGTGTCTTACCTCGAACCCTTGATCCTACTGCCTGTGTGGCGTAGTGAACCTCCGACTACTCAGCATTACGCTCAGTAGACACAGATCGACAACCCCACGGTCGACCCCCCTTCCTACGGATATTCTCAACCGTAGTTCAGAACCCCTCACCCCTTCGTCCCTAGGCATTCGTAGGTCTACGCGCGACCTTACCCAAGGCCACGCGTAACACCTACGGCTTGTCACCTAGTTAGTACTAGCAATCCATTTGACTTTACTCCTCAGTCTTCATTCTACTATTAAGTGAATGCTTCACACTCGGCTTGTTGCCTTCGTGTGTCCTTACCCTTGAACCTTTGACCCACTCGTCAAGCTAGACAGCAGCTACCTCAGACTCGCCTATACTTTAGACGATACCTCGACCTAGCATCCCTACAGCTAGTCCCCACGTCATCATATATACAAACGACAGATCTCTTCGTCCCTACTAGGTGTTAGTAGGTCTACGCGTGACCACACCCACGGCCACACGTAACAAAAGAACTAAGCTACCTCCTCGTTCGGGTACTATCACGTACGCCGCCCACCATAGCTTCTCACCAAAACACTAGAACCACCGATCCGCGTTGGAATCCTCAGGAACCTCCTCGCACCTCACACTCAGACTCCTCTGACACCCCCAACGATCTCAACCAAGCATATTGGGACGAAGACCATGATGAGCCTTTATTAGACTCAGACGAAGAACTCGCTACCCACGACCTCTCCCACAGTTTCTCTGCCTCCGTACAGATACCTCGCCCTCAGACACCCCCATCCCCGACACTGAGATGCCAAACTGGCCACATCTTTCCCCCGATCCCTCGTCCTCCATCACCCACCATGACAACCAAACCCCTTGAACTTCACATTGGTACTCCAGAAAAATACGATGGAGACTATAAGACGGCCAAACAATGGTTCGACTCCGTCGCTTTCTACCTCAACGTCAACGCTGAGGTCTACACCACCGACCTGAAGCGCATCGCTTTTGCGCTCTCCTATATGACCAAAGGCCCCGTGCTCATGTGGGCCAACACCTTCCGATCTTCAAAGATCGCAGCGGATGGAACAATCTCAATGGGGTTCTGGACCGACTTCCGCGATGTCTTCATCTTGGCGTTTAAACACTACGACACCACGGGTAACGCCATCGCCTGGCTTACCACCACCTGAATGATCGCCACCAGGAACGGCCCATATTGATCGAACCGTCGGCTGCGATTTTTGAAGCCCGAAAGGTGTTGGCCCACATGAGTGCTGGGCCTCGAGACATATACGAGAGCGCAAAAGCGATGCGTTTGGGGTCGGAGTTGTAAACGTCTGCGTTGACGTTTAGGTAGAAAGCGACAGAGTCGAACCATTGCTTGGCCGTTTTATAGTCGCCATCATATTTCTCTGGGGTTCCGATACGGAGTTCAAGGGGTTTGGTGGTCATAGCGGGAGACGGAGGGCGGGGAATTGGAGGAAAGATATGGCCAGTTTGGCTTCTGGGTGTCGGGGACAGGGGTGTCTGAGGGCGAGGTATTTGCACAGAGGTGGAGAAACTGTGGGAAAGGTCGCGGGTAGCGAGTTCTTCGTCAGAGTTTAATAAAGGCTCGTCGTGGTCTTCGTCCCAATATGCTTGGTGGGGGTCGTCAGGGGTGTCAGAGGAATCAGAGTGCGAAGTGCGAGGGGGTTCCCAAGGGTTCCAACGCGGATCGGTGGTTCGAGTGTTTCGTTGAGAAGCTATGATGGGCGGCGTACGTGATAGTACCCGAGCGAGGAGGGAGCTTAGTTCTTTTGTTACGCGTGGCCACGGGTATGGTCGCGCGTAGACCTACTAACGCCTAGTAGGGTCAAGGGGTTCGGTCGTTTGTATCGACAACGACGTAGGTCTAGCCGTGGGGTTGCTAGGTCGAAAGTACCGTCAAGGGGGTCTTAACGGGTCAAGGGGTAACCGCTGCCTAGCTTGACAGTCGGGTCGAGGGTTCAGAGGTAAAGACACACAACGGCGGGGGGAGCCGAGTGCGAAGCGTCCACTTAATAGTAGGACGAAGACTGAGGAGTAATAACGAGTAGATTGCTTGTACTATCTAGGCGGAAAACCGTAGGTAGAACTAAGCTAAGGAGGACTTAAAGAGGCCCTGTTGAAGGGTTTATATAGTGAGATATGAAGCGTGACAGTTACATGTCACAGATGTTAAGGGCCGGCGTAGGAAACGGCGTTAGAAGAGCAGAAGCCAATAGCAAAACTACGCATGAGAAGAGGTGTTAAGGGCCGGCGCATTCGGCGTGAGAAGAGTAGAAAGAGAAGAGTACCTGCGCAGTGAAGGAATAAGCACGCTTACGAGATGAATGGAGTGTCGTAGAATGACGTGGAGGGAATGTGGTTAAGCGTGAGAAATGGAAAGTATTAGTCCGAAAGAGAAAGAAGAGAAAAAGCGTTCGTCCTGCGAGCAGATCGTAACAGAAGGAGTCATTCATGAATCGTTGGAATGTCACGGGAGAGTTAGTCATTCCGAAGAACATTACCATTGGTTCAAAGAGTCCTTTGTGTGTGAGGAAGGCACCTTTCCATTGGTGTCCGTCCTTTATACATATATTGTTATACCCCCAATGTACATCAAACTTGGTGAACGTGCAAGCCCCTTTTAGTTTATCGAGGAGGTCAGAGATGAGTGGTAGCGGGTAGGCGTCGCGGATAGTGTGTTTGTTGAGGTAGCGATAATCTTGGCATGGACGGAGTTTTCCGTCTTTCTTTTTAACGAAGAAGAATGGCGATGCTTGGGGGGAATTCGAAGGTTGAATTTTCCCAGCGGCGAGGTTTTCATCAAGGAAGTCTTCTATGGCTTTCTTTTCGTCGGGGGTGAGCGGGTAGAGTTTGCTGATTTTTGGGGTAAACGAATCTTTGACATTGATTTCGTGGTCGTAAGGTCTAGAGGGAGGAAGGGAGTCGGCAGACTCTTTGGCGAAGACTGGGGCGAAGTCTTTGTAGGCATCGGGTAGAGTAACTTTTGGCTTGGCCTTCTCGGCGGCAGCTGCTAGTTCGGTGGCGGTGGTGAGCTTAGCGACCAACTTTGGATGCGTCTGGTGATATCGGGACCCTGTCTTAAGGATCCATTGGCACGAGTTGGTGTGGAGTGCTCGGCGGACGTAGAGATTTCCATCTGGCATGTCTAGGAACGTGGAGAGGGTGTGGTCAGGAATAGTTTTGACCAAAACATGGCGGGGTGGTTTTGAAGGAGGTATTCGAGGTTGGGCGTCATTGTGTCATTTGAGGTTGGCGACGTGGATGTGGTACAAAGATGCTGACTCATCTACTGTCTCGGGGATACTGACTGTTTGTGACGTCCAGTCGATGGAGGGGTTTGTAAGGCGTAACCAAGGTGTTCCGAGAATTATGTTTTCGGATCCGCAGTGCATGACGTGAAAGCGCACGTGTTGAGCAATTCCATCAATGTTTGTGAAGAGGGATGTGGTGTAACGGATGGCTCCCTTGACGTTCGGAGTTTGATCGACGTTGTTGACGGGAATGGGTGTTGGGAGTTTATCAAGGGGAAGCTTATGTTTCCAGGCAAAGTCCCAGTCTAGGCAGTTGATATCTGCGCCGCTATCAATGAGGGCGTGGGTGTCGACGGTTTTCATGGTGTGCGAGGGGTCAATAAGTTGCAGAGGGATTCATATTGACTTCTTTGATGTGGATACAATTACAGGTGCACACATACTAGGAACTACTGACATCGAGGCAGCATTCCGTTTTAAAAATCCTGAGAGGTAATGGCGACGCGAGATATTTTTGTTTCTTCATCGTTGTCTTCATCGTCTATCTCCATTAGTCGAGGGGTTTCTTCTTCATCCTCAACTTCCACTTCTGTGATCCTCCGGACGGCTTTCTTCGGCCTTGGGGAGTTCGAGGTGAATGTGGGGCAGGTGTTTGCCTGATGTCCTTTCTGGCGGCAATGGAAGCATCTTCCTTCCTTGTGACATTGTTCCCGTTCGGCGGGGGTGAGTCTTTGAATGCGAACAGCGTTGACATCCATGGCATTTGGGTCTCTGGTTGGTGCGGGAGTGGAGTACTGGTGGTATGTGTGGTGGGTGGGGGTCTTGTGGCGTGCAGCGATTTCTCTAGCATGCTCCATGTGGGTTTGGAAGGTTACTGCCTTCTTTAACCATGCGTCGATGGTGGTGGGGACCATTTCCATGGCGAGAATGCGGCACATGAGGGCTTCGGGGATGGCTGCTGAGTAATATCCAATGAGGACATTGTTGTCTGTGATGCCAGCAATGGCGCAATGGTTTTGGAACTGAGCGTTGTACTCAGTTAGCGAAGGGTTGTATCCACCATGCTTGGCAGGGGTCATGCGAGTGGTGGTTGCTGATTGGCAGTACTCCGATGGTGTCCTCCAGTATCAGGGACGTGTCTACGTTCCTTCTGACTGTGACCTTCGCCGCGCTATCATCCAACGCTCCCATGACCACAATTCCGCCGGCCACCCCAGCTATTTAAAAACTTGACAACTCGTCGCCTCTGAATTTTGGTGGCCTGGTCTTGCCACCTTCGTCCGTTCCTATGTCGAGGGTTATGCCATCTGCCAGCGTAACAAGGCCAACACGCACCCCACCGTTCCCCCCCTTGTTCCTATTCCCTCCTCTTGCTCCCGCCCCTTCCAGCAGATCTCGTGCGATCTGATCACCGATCTTCCCCTTTCTGGGGGTTTCGACTCTTTATTGGTCGTGGTGGACCACAGCCTTACTAAGGGGGTAATTCTTTGCCCTACCAAGAAAACTATCACCGCCGAAGGTATAGCGACTCTCTTTTTCCACAAAGTATACCTTCACTTTGGCCTATACGAAAAGATTATCTCCGACCGCAGTCTGCAATTCGCGTCTACCTTCGCCAAAGAACTTGGCCGACTCCTCAACTACGACTTATCCCTTTTCACCGCCTATCATCCCCAAACCGATGGGGAAACCGAACGAGTCAACCAAGAAGTCGAAACCTATCTCCGTATCTACTGTGGAGATCACCCTTCCACATCATCCGATCACATCTTCCATGCAGAATTCACGCACAATCACCGCCCCCACTCCGTCACCGGAAAGTCCCCGTTTTACCTAATGATGGGATACGAACCTCGCGCCCTTCCCTCAGTAATTGCCGAAACCAACATTCCCACCGTAGAAACCCATCTTAAAGAACTGACCACTCTATGAGACGAAGCCCTTGCATCCCATGAACTTGCATGACAAGTCATGGCATCCAGATCTAAGTCGAAATTCGTACCTTTTGAGAAGGGACAGCGAGTCTGGCTAGAAGCCCGAAACCTTAAAAGATCCGTCCAAGATCCGAAGTTCGCCACAAAACGCAAAGGCCCCTTTATTATCTCTGACGTCATTTCCCCTGTCTCCTATCGCCTCTGACTCCCACGAACGTGGAAAATCCACAACATGTTCCATGCTTCTCTGTTATCGCCCTATCGCGAAAACAACATACACAGCCCGAACTTCCCTACACCGCCCCCGGATCTTGTCGAAGGACAAGAAGAATACGAAATTGAACGAATCATACGGCATCGAGGAATGCCGTCGGCCCGCCAATACCTAATCCGATGGAAAGGGTACTCAGCCGAAGAAGAGTCATGGGAACCCGAGCAGAACCTAAAACATTCATCGGAGCTACTAGAGGACTATAAAAGACGACACTCCTGTGCTTTCTTTCCTTCATCCGCTTGCCCACCACACCGCAAATAAATCCGTTCCATCTCCTCCTCATGGCCATCGAGTTCACCAATGTCGACACCTCTGCTGCTGCACCCTCCGCCAACCCCAGCACAATCTGTCTTCCCTCTACCGACCCCGAGAGGGTCTCTCCTACTCGCCCCGCCGCCCCATAGCCTGTCAACTTCGCCACTCTTGTTGGCGATATTCCCCGATCCCATGTCTCCCCCATCTCTGGCAGGATTCAGACCTCGCCATCGTTTACACCTCTGCCCCATCGGGAACCTTCTCCCGGACCCCCCTCGTTCCTAGGTGTTCACCGCCCCCAACTCGTCCGCGCACCCAGCTCGGACTCCCTTATCGCTCATTCCGGTTGGGACTCCCAAGTTCCCCTAGACGTCTCAACTCACCTCCACACCAACCGACTTCGGGAAGAACGGTTCACTGATGAGCACTATGTTCGCTTTCACTCTCTCATGTCTGATGACTGCCTCCGAGTCCCTATTAGTGTTTATTCTTCCAATGGTTCGCCCATCTTTACTTGGTTCGAAACCGCGATGCAGATCAATCACGTCGCCGCCTTCATCTCCGGCTCTGGCCCAGTATTCCCTCACACTACACTTGGAAGGACTATGCAGGACTTCATCTATCACGTGCGGTACCAACTATACTCCCACGCCTTCCAAATGGGATATGACAACTTTCTCCTCGACGTCGACAACCATTTCCGAGATCTCGCTGCCGCGGGTCGAGGACTTGGGAATGAAGTCTTGAGGGATGGGTCACCCATTCATAGGCAAACGCTCAACAACTGGTGGACCGGTCGTAACGGCAGAGATCGTGTCTACCCTGGACATCCTCACTTCAACCAGCAGTGTTTCCAATGCCACTGCCTCGGCCATACCCAGTTATCCTGCCAGCAACACGTTTGCACTGGATGCTGCCGACAAGCACCTGGCCACTCCCTCGCCCGCTGTCCAGGACCATCTTGCTCTCTTGCCTCCTGCCTCTCCTCCTCCCGCGTTCAGTCCTCGTCTACGTCTACCCCTCGCCGCTCCCAAGCCGCGTTCCGCAACGGACAAATCGTCCGTCGAGCCACCCCTCACCAAACCCCTCATCAATCATCCTCTTCTTCCTCCCAACAATCTTATCACCCCGTGCAATCCTCACCCCACACCCCCTCTCCCTACGAGGATGGAGACGAATTAGATGATGTCGGCTATGCAAACATCACCAGCTCCCCGGGACCTGCTTTTAGGAACTTGTAAGGAATCCTCGCTGTAGCTTCGGGTTACTAAGGGGGTAATGTTACGATTCGCTCGCAGGACAAACTCTTTTTCTTCTCTTACCATATCGGACTAATACTTTTCGTTTCTCACGCTAAACTCCAATCCTTCCATGTCGTTCTACAACATTCCATAACTTCATAAGCGTGCTTATTCCCTCACCGCGCAGGTACTCTCTTCCTTCCGCTCTTCTCACACCGTATGCGCCAGCCCCTTTACGTCTCTTTCTCATGCGTGGTTTTGCTATTGGCCTTTACTATCCTTTGCCGACCCCACGCCGGCCCTTAACTACTGTGACACATAACTGTCACGCCTTGCACTTCACTATATAAACCCTTCAACAGGATCTCTCCGCTTTTCCTTAGCTTAGTTCTACCTACGGCTTGTCACCTAGTTAGTACTAGCAATCCATTTGACTTTACTCCTCAGTCTTCATTCTACTATTAAGTGAACGCTTCACACTCAGCTCGTTGCCTTCGTGTGTCCTTACCCTTGAACCTTTGACCCGCTCATCAAGCTAGACAGCGGCTACCTCAGACTCACCTATACTTTAGATGATACCTCAACCTAGCATCCCTACAGCTAGTCCCCATGTTGTCATATATACGAACGACAGATCTCTTTGTCCCTACTAGGCGTTAGTAGGTCTACGTGCGACCACACCCACGGCCACGCATAACAGGATGATCAGGGACGTGCAGCAGTATCTAAGAATATTCTGTGCAGAGCGCCAAGGCGAATGGGCACAATGGCTACCCATCGCACAATTCAATTATAACTCTAAGAGGCAAGCCTCAACAAAAAGGTCTCCATTCGAAGTCACTCACTCTTACACTCCATGCATGGGAGTAGAACCCATTGCATCATCCTCCAAGGCACCAGCTGCCAATGAATTCCTATCTACCCTATATGATGTGACAGAGCAAACTAAATTAAATCTAGAACAAGCTCAGCTGCATATGAAGGCACAAGCTGACAAGCATAGAAAGGAGACTCTGTTACGACTGGCCCTGGGTAGGGTCAGCTGTAGCCCTATGGGATATCCCATCGGTGGGCGGGTCGAGAGGTCGGTCGCCTGGTGTGGACGACGGTGAGGCAACCTTGGAGTTGTGGGGGCAAAAGTCTATGCGAGGGTGAGATGCCCAAGCATTGAGGGGTTCACTCAAGAGTAGAACAGGACTCTTAGAGATATGGGGGATGAACGCGAGTCTATTAGGTTCTCTAGGTGACAGAATACCTGTAGGGAAGACAAGCGTGGGGAACTACATAGGCCAGATCGACTGGTATATATAGTGAAAGGTGACATGTGACAGTAACAGTCACAGGGTCAAGGGTATGGTTAAGGGCTGGTGTGGGAAGCGGCGATAGAATGTGAAAGAAGGAGATAGAATGTGGTAGAACCCACGTGTGAGAGTGAAACACAACGTGCCGGTGCATGCAGCAATAGAAGATCAAATACGTGTGCGATAAGGCAGCATGAGGGAAATAAATGCACAAGGATCATGTAGGCGTGATGACATACGTGAGAAGGACCTTGGAGAGCCGAGGGACAAGGGTAAAGGGTTGGTGCGGGCAACTGGAGAAGAGCGGAAGAGTGAGTGTATGCACGGAAAGAGAAAGAAAAGAGGAGTCCATGCACTGGGCACAACGAATCATAACAGACTCCTCCCTATAATGTTGGAGATAAAGTGTGGTTATCCACAGATAACTTAAGGTTGCCGCGTGCAAGTCGCAAGTTAACAGAACGATGGTTAGGGCCATATGACATCATCACACTGGT
>JBBPTX010001244.1:0-11488 GCA_038094595.1 Pulveroboletus aff. annulatus
GGCCAAGGGGATGGACTTATGTAGATACGTATCTAGATTGATACACAACATGTATCTACAACTAGAATAGTATATAAAGCAGGACTGGACAAGGCTAAGTCCTCAGTCTAGTTCTCTTGTCCACTGCCTACAAAAGCACCTCCTATAAGATAGTTCCCCCACTTGACGTTTAGATAGTGATTGCCTGCAAGGAATTGTAGTCGCAACAACCAGTAGCAGTAGCAGAACCCATAGTAAAGCAGGAGTCAGAGAAGAACTCGCTATCTAGAGTGAGCACAGAGAGTGAGAAGGACCCCAACGACTGGCCAGACCCGGCAATCACCGAAGAAGAGTTTTGGAGGATTCTAGAGCAGGATCTTCCACCCGAAAGTTTTGGTAATGGCGCAGAAGTCGACGTTATCGCCACCAACTTAAGATTCACCAGGGATACCTATTATTGGAATCCCACACCTTCTTATCACACACTAAGCCCGGCAACAGACCTCACCTCGCTTAGATACCCCACAACCCCTGAGTGGAGTCCATCAAGATCTCCACACCCTGATCCTTTTGCGTGGCCAACAGAACCATGTAATATCCGCTTAAACGCAACCCTAGGTGCAGCACAGGCAGAAAGAGAGATAAGCATTGCTAGAAGGCGATACAGAGAACAATCAGAAGAATCAGACGAAGAATCACATCGCGCAAAGAGACAGCGCCACGAGTACCCACAAACCATCAGACAGAACGATAGATATAGCAGAATACAGTTAAGGGTTCAACAAAGAAAAACATACGAATACTAGTTAGCATCTTATGAAAATCACAATGTCTTTCCTTTCCACTACAGCAGAGAACCTTCGCCTTATCTTCGCAGAAGACAATGGGCAAAAGAACATGGAGGGCATCATTCAGTTCGCCCAGACACAAGATCATCGATATGAACACCTTACAGACGAAATCACGAAATTGAATCAAGCAGTAGCAAATCTAACCACACAAATCCAACAAGTACTACAAACCATGGGAACACAACCAAAACCACCTACCAGACAAGCTACCCCAAGCGGATCAGCACCACCAGTAGTACAAGCAACTCACCCCTTCACCTTTTCCAGAAAGGTAGAAGTGTTTGCAGACCCTGGGGAATATAACGGGAATCCAGTAAAATTTGTAGAATGGTGGTCCAAGATAAAAGCATGGATCAAATTAAATTCTCATGTAATTGGAGAAAAATCCCCAGATGCCATACTAGCAGTCCTATCTAGGTTGAAAGGACCCAAGGCAGAACCCTTTGCCCAAATAGGATTACAGAACTATCAACAAGGAATGTACCCATGGGTACAACTGGAAAAGGACATCATCGAAATGTTTCAGGGAAATTTGGTAAAAGATCGCGCTACAAAAAAGATCAACGACATGTATCAGGGAAAGGACCAATCTATCAATGATTTCATAGTCAGATGGAGAAATGAGTTCAACAAGGCAGGCCTTGGTGAACCACACAGAGTATGGCTCTTAGAAAACAAAGTCAAAAGATCTATCATCGACTATATTTGGAAGAATGGTCATAGAAGTGAAGATCTTACCACAACCTTGGAAAACATTCAAAGGGTAGGGCTACATTTGGAAAGTCTGGAAATAATAAGGGGGAAAACACAATATCATTTCCAAAAGAAGGAAAAAGACCCAAACACCATGGACATCTCAGCGGCTCAAAAGGGAGCCAAGTCTTGTTACAATTGCAGCAAAACAGATCACTTCGCCAAGCAATGCAAGAAACCAAGTACCAAGTGTGACCTCTGTGGCTGGTCTAACGGCCACAAGAAAGAATACTGATGAAGGCAAATAAGGCAAACGTCTTCGGATAACATAAAAAGCATCGAACACATTTACACACCCAGCACCCAAGCCAAAAAAGGAAAGGGACGTGACCCCACAGCAGCCATAAGGGGCATGTCATTTGACGAAGCAAGGGCGTTCTTTAGGGATGTCGAAGATTCTGAAAATAAGAAATCGGGAAAAGGGAAAGCTTAGATATGGGATCTGGGCCTAATCTAAGCAAAGGTAAGAATAAGCAGGTACAATTTCACACAGACAATCATTTCTCTACTTTACATGTGTACGATACGGAAGCAGCACCTTCCACTATTATATCTTCTTCTTTGCTGACAGAGGAGTCCTCTCAGAGGCTCGGCCGGGGCATTACACTGGTGTTTAATTCCTCTTTAAAGAAAGCTAACCCCACAATCTCACCTGCAGATCAAATCCCAGATGAAGGAATATTTTGCAGATCTATGAAAATTGATAACGAACTAAAAATGAAGATAAAGATAAAACCCAAAAACACTGATCAAGATTTTATTTCTGTTTCAGCACTCTTGGACTCTAGCACAAATTGCGTCTTTATAGACAATGTATTCGCAATGCAGCATGCCCTTCCTCTAAGGCAGCTTACACAACCTCTTACTGTCTATAATGTAGATGGTACCCAAAATGAAGCAGGCAAAATCACACACGTTGCCTTGCTTTTATTAGATTATAAAGGACATCAAGAGTTAGTCGAAGCAGAAGTAACCAGTTTGGGAAAGAACCAGATGGTTATCGGATACTCTTGGTTAAAGAAACATAACCCAGACATCAATTGGAAAACTGGGGAAATCAAGCTGAGAAGTTGTAGAAAAGAATGCTGGGAACTCAGAGACAAAAGTGTCTATCTCAGATTATTGGAAAAGGAAGAGCAGGAAGCTCAATATAAAGTCTACAAAAAAATAAAAACACTAGAAAAGGAACAAAAAGAAAAACAAGAAAGAAATATTAGAATAGGACAAGCAGTGGACGAAAAGCTTAAAACCCTTATGGATCAAAAGAAGTCTGCTGCAGAGTTGGTACCAGAATGCTACCACAAATATTTAAAAGTTTTCAAAGAAAAGGCATCCACTAGAATGCCTATATGCAAACCCTGGGATCATACCATAGATCTCAAAGAAGACTTCCAATTGAAGAAAGGAAGATTGATACCCCTGAGCATTGATGAACAAAAGGAAGTATCAGATTGGCTAGATGACCAATTATCCAAAGGATACATTAGACCCTTGAAATCACCTCAAACGTCGCCAGTTTTCTTCATACCAAAGAAAGATGGAAGAAAACAAATGGTACAGGACTACCGATACCTAAATTCTCAAACAGTACGAAATAATTATCCTCTCCCCCTCATTTTGCAACTCATAGATCGATTAAAAGGGGCTAAGCTATTTACCACGTTGGATCTCAGATGGGGATACAACAACATATGAATCAAAGAAGATGACAAATGGAAAGCAGCTTTCGTCACACACAAAGGATCCTTTCAACCTCTAGTTATGTTCTTCGGATTATGCAACTCACCAGCCACATTCCAAACTATGATAAACAAACTATTCACAGATATGGAGGACGTAGTGGTGGTATATATCGATGATGTCATGATCTTCATGAAAACGGATAACGAGGCAGAACATGCTAAAATTGTAAAGAAAGTCCTAAAATGTCTCAAAGAAAATGACCTCTTCGTGAAATCAGAAAAATGCCACTTCTTCAAAAAGGAAGTAGATTATCTAGGCATGGTTGTAGGAAAAGACGGGGTCAAGATGGATCGTAAGAAGGTTGATGCCATCTTAGATTGGCCTGCCCCCACCAACGTCAAAAGAGTTCGAAGTTTCCTTGGACTCGCTAATTATTATCAATGATTCATAGAAGGTTACACACAGGTTGCTAGACCACTTAATGATTTATTAAAGAAGAACGTCTCCTGGACCTGGGGACAGTCCCAACAAGAAGCTTTTGACAAGCTAAAAGAAAGATTCATGATGGCACCAATCTTGGCCTATCCAGACATTGATTGTCAATTTAGATTAGAAACAGACGCATCAGACTTCGCCACAGGGGCAGTCTTATCTATTCTCAAGGAAGAGAAATGGCATCTGGTAGCGTATAGCTCTCATTCGATGTCATCAGAAGAACGAAATTATCCTATAGCAGATAAGGAGATGTTGAGCATCATCAGGGCACTAGAACAATGGCGGCATTATTTAGAAGGAATTGAACATCCATTCGAAATATGGAATGATCATGCAAACTTGCAGTATTTTATGAAAGCCCAAGATCTATCTAGAAGACAAGCCAGATGGGCACAATATCTTTCAAGATTTAATTATGCATTTGTGTACAAACCAGGAACATCCAATGCAAAGGCAGACGCTCTCTCTAGGAGAGAAGATCACACTGAAGGAATAGAGGACAATAATAAGGGAGTAACTATGATATCCCCGGAGCGAATAAGGACAACATCATCCAAAGTCGCAATCTACGATGAAGGGGTGCAACTACAACAAGACATATTTAATCAAACATGTCTCTTGATGGAGACAGAGGTACAAAAGCTATGTCAAGAACATAAAGTATGTGAAGAGGCTAACGGGCTTCTTTACCAAGAAAGAAACCAGTTATATGTTCCAGCCAAAAATGGAGATAACGAAGATTTACAGATCAAGACCCTTAAATTATGTCATGACTCACCTATGGCAGGTCATCCTGGAAATGAAAAGACTATCGAATTAGTCTTATGTCACTATTGGTGGCCTGGAGTCACAACTCAGATTAAAGATTATATATCTCACTGCGATCAATGTGCATGAATGAAGCCATCAAACCAGCCTACCACTGGTTTATTACAGCCTTTAGAAGTCCCTAGTGGACCCTGGCAGGACATATCTGTCAATTTTGTCACCGATCTGCCAGAAAGCAATGAATCAGACAGCATTTTAGTAGCTGTAGATTGCTTCTCGAAAGAAGTGGTGCTTATTCCCTGTCGCAAGACAACATCCGCTATCGAGACAGCAAGTCTCTACCTTCATCACATTTTTAAGCATCATGGAATTCCGTTATCTATAGTGTCCGATCGAGAACCACAGTTTGCTTCGCAAGTCATGGCAGAGCTATGCAAGAAGCTTAAAATAAAACAATGTTTATCCACTGCACATCATCCCCAAACAGATGGTCAAACTGAGAGAATAATCAGGGATGTGCAGCAATATTTAAGAATCTTCTGTGCAGAGCACCAGCACAAGTGGATGCAGTGGTTACCCATTGCACAATTCAGCTATAATTCTAAGAGGCAAGCCTCAACCAAGAAGTTTCCATTCGAAATCACATGTTCTTATATACCACACATGGGAGTCGAACCCATATCATCCTCTTCCAAGGCACCAGCTGCTGATGAATTCCTCTCAGACCTACATGATGTGACAGAGCAGACTAAATTAAACCTTGAAGAAGCTCAGCTATGCATGAAGGCACAAGCTGACAAACATAGAAAGAAGACTCCTTCCTATAACGTTGGAGATAAAGTATGGTTATCCATAGATAACTTAAAGTTGCTGCATGCAAGTCGCAAGTTAACAGAGCAATGACTAGGGCCATATGACATCATTACGCTAGTCGGGGATAATGCAGTCACCCTTCGATTACCATCCTCTATGCGAATCCACCCAACTGTTAACGTATCACGGGTCAAACCTTATAAGGATAGACTCCAGGGTCAGCCTGTAATCGCTCCTGGCCCTATTCAGATAACTGAGAACCGAGATAATTTATATAAAGTAGAAAAGATCATCGCTAGTAGATTCAAAGGTCATCACCTTGAATACCTGGTCCATTGGCTAGGGTATGATGAGACAGATTGAACTTGGGAACCAGAAGATAATCTTCTACTGGGTGTGCTTGATGCCATCGGCAATTTCCATAGGGAGCATCCTTCTGCACCTCGACGGTTGCAGATGTCTTATTTGGCATTTATACGATGCTTTCACAAACGTGAAGACCTGACTCTTCCTTCCACACACCCTTTTGATTGCCTGGAAGTCGATCCTTAGACGGGGGGTAGTGTTACAGCTCTATTTATTTTTCACACTTTACTTGCACATATGGACGCCTTTTATCTAATCAAGGGGACAACCCGACTTAGACACTGTGCTAGTCACAGGGGATCTACGGGCCCTTCATGATCTGTGGGCATTCTTTTTCACATCTTCACCTTCACCCCACAGATCACAGAATGTATTTAATCACCGTGATCATTGCAGACCTTCACACAGTCATCTCATCACCTGCAATGTGATCCCTTATCTTTAATTACCATTGACATCTTCCATTCTACCACCCGCAGCAGATCAACGGCTGGAAACCTCATGTATGTTAATCTCCACTGCAAGCAGTAGGCCGCATGTCGATCACTTAGGGCCAAGGGGATGGACTTATGTAGATACGTATCTAGATTGGTACACAACATGTATCTACACGTAGTATAGTATATAAAGCGAGACTGGACGGAGCTAAGTCTCCAGTCTAGTTCTCTTGTCTCCTGCCTACAAAGCACCTCTCATAAGATAGCCTCTCCGCTCAACATTTAGGATAGTGATTGCCTGCAAAGAACTTGTAGTCGCAACAGGTGTCGGGAATGGCGGCTGAATAGTAGCTGATAAGGATGTTGTCGTCAGTGATGCTGGTGATGGTGCAGTGGTTCTGGAATTGAGCATTGTACTCAGTGAGTGAGGGAGAATATCTGCCGTTCTTAGTGGTGATCATGCAGGTAGTGGTGAGCCAGGCAATCACATTGCCGGTAGTATCGTAGTGCTTGAACGCCGAGATAAAGGCATCCCTGAAGTCGGACCAGGAGCCCATCGAGATCGAGTCATCGGCTGCAATTTTCGAAGAGCGGAAGGTGTTGGCCCACATAAGTGCGGGACCCCGAGTCATGTATGAGAGTGCAAAAGTAATGCGCTTTGGGTCAGTGGTGTAGACCTCAGCGTTGATGTTGAGGTAGAAGGCGACGGAGTCAAACCATTGTTTGGCTGTTTTGTAGTCGCCATCGTATTTCTCTGGGGTGCCGATGCGAAGTTCAAGAGGTTTTGTAGTCATCATGGGCAATGGAGGACGAGGGATCGGAGGAAAGATATGGCTGGTTTGGTGCCTAGGTGTCGGAGACGGAGGAGTCTGAGGACGAGGTATCTGCACAGAAGCAGAAAAGCTGTGGGCAAGGTCACGAGTAGTGAGTTCTTCGTCTGAGTCCAATAAAGGCTCATCGGGGTCTTCGTCCCAATATGCTTGGTTGGGATCGTTGGGGGTGTCAGAGGAGTCGGAGTGTGAAGTACGCGAAGGTTCCCGAGGGTTCCAACGTGGATCAGTGGTTCGAGTGTTTCAGTGGGAAGCTATGGTGGGCGGCGTACATGATAGTACCCGAACAAGGAGGTAGCTTAGTTCTTTTGTTACACGTGGCCTTGAGTATGGTCACATGTAGACCTACTAATGCCTAGTAGGGTTGAGGAGTCCGTTGTTCATATATACGACAACGTAGGGCCAGCCGTGGGGATGCTGGGTCAAAAGTACCGTCAAGGGTTTTGACGGGTTGAAGGATAAACCGCTGTCTAGCTTGACTAGTGTGTCAAAGGTTCGAGGTAGAGACACACGAAGGTGGGTGAGCCAGAGTGTGAAGCACTCACTTAATGGTAGAGCGAAGACACAAGGAGCAAAGATAATGGATTGCTAGTGCTAACTAGGCGACAAGCTGTAGGTAGAACTAAGCTAAGGAAAAGAGACAGAAGGCCCTGTTGAAGGGTTTATATAGTGAAGTAAAGGTGTGACAGTTACATGTCACAAGGGTTACAGGCTGGCATGGGAAGCAGCGTTAGAATGAAGAAGCCAATGGCAAAACCACGCATGAGAAAGAGACATTAAGGGCCGGCGCATGTGGCATGAGAAGATCAGGAAGAAACGAGTACCTGCGCGGTGGAGGATAAACATGCTTACAAGAGGTACAGAATGTCATAGAATGACATGGAAGGGATGAGGTTAAGCATGAGAAATGAAAAGTATTAGTCCGAGAGAGAAAGTAAGGAAAAACGTTCATCCTGCAAGCGAATCATAACACCAGCCCTTAACCCTTACCCTTGACCCTGTGATGTTACTGTCACACATCACCATTCACTATATATACCAGTTGATCTGGCCTTATGCTCCTCTTCCTTAACTTTGTTCCTACCTACAAATAGGCCTAGTTCCTTGCCTAGTAATAAACCCCTTTTCAACTCACACCTCTACGAGTCCCAGCTCGACTTTGGGGTGAACTCTGTATGTCCGAGACACTCTCTCAACATCCCACAACACCTCGGGCATTCTCCACATGCCACCACTGCCATTGCTGTCTCAACGGTTGAACCCTCAACCCAGCCCTACTGTTACAGCTATGTATTTTTCATCCTTTACTTAGCACATACGGACATTTTCTTTATCTTATCAAAGGGAAACCCTGACTTAGACACTGTGCTAGACATAGGGGATCTATAGGCCCTTCCAGATCAGTGGGCTTCATCTTCAAACCTTCACTTTCACCCTACTGATCACAACACGTATTTAATACATCGTGATCATCACAGACCCTACAACAGTCACCTCATCACTGTGGTGTGATCCCTTATCTTTAATTACCATTGACATCTTCCATTCCACCCACCCGCAGCAGATCAACGGCTGGTAGCCTCATGTATATATTAATCTCCGTTATAGGCCAACTTCTCATGTCGATCATGTTGGGCCTAGGGGATGGACTAATGTAGATATGTATCTAGATTGATACACAACATGTATCTACACGTAGGATAGTATATAAAGCAAGATTGGACAGAGCTCAGTCTCCAGTCTAGTTCTCTTGTTCCCTGCCTACAAAGTTCCCCTCTTAAGATAGACATTCCACTCGACGTTTAGAGATAGTGATTGCCCTGCAAGATTGTAGTCACAACAACCACTAAGATAGTTCCTCCTCTTGACGTCTAAGAAGATAGTGATTGCCTGCAAGATTTGTAGTCGCAACACAGACTACTGCCCACCTTGTGCCCAGCATTGATAGTATCACAGATGCAAAGTTTCCAGCAAGCTTTTACACTGTTGATGTTCACACTGCATTCACCTTCAAACCCAAGCATGGGCTGATGGTGGAGAAGCAATTTGAACAATTTTTTGGGGTGCATTGGAAGTCATCAACTTATTACAATCACAGGGCGAGGTGGTTCAATGCACCACAGGATGCAAGGGACAAAGTGGTAGCTACACAGTATTCTGACAGTGGATGATATAGTCATTTTCTGGCTGCACACCCCCACAAAGGATGCAGAGTTCAAAACAGCGAAACAAAAGTTCGTATGTGTGGCAGACCATCTGCAGGTCAATTAGATGTGTATTATATATGTTACGCGTGGCTTGAGCGAAGTCGTGTGTAGACCTACTAACGCCTAGTAGGGTCAAGGGTTTGGTCATTCGTGTATACGACAACACAAAACCAGCTGTGGGGATGCTGGGTCAAAGTACCATCAAGGGCGTTGATGGGTCTAGGACAACCACTCTCCTAGCTTGAAGGTGGGTCAAGGGTTCTAGAGTTTAGGACACACGAAGGCGACTAGCCAAGTGCGAAGCGTTCACTTAATAGTAGAATGAAGACTTTGAAGTAAAGGCAAGTGGATTGCTAGTGCTAGCTAGGTGACAAGCCGTAGGTAGAACTAAGCTAAGGAAGAGAGACGAGAGGCCCTATTGAAGGGTTTATATAGTGAAGTAAAAGTGTGACAGTTACATGTCATGATGGTTAAGGGCCAGCGTGGAAAGCAGCAATAGAATGTGAAAGAATTGTAAAGAATCCACGCATGAGAGAAAGATATTAAGGGCCAGCACATACGGCGTGAGAAGAGCAGAAGAAAAAGAGTACCTGCATGGTGAAGGATAAGCATGCTTACGAGATGTATGGAATGTTGTAGAATGACATGGAAGGATGTGAGTTAAGCATGAGAAACGAAATAATTAGTCTGATAACATAAGAAAAGAAAAAGCATTCGTTCTGCAAGTGAATTGTAACAGTATATCTCTCCATTTGTTATGCCAGCAGATGTCTAGCTATGTCAATTAATGTTTACTAGTACTGTTGAGCCTGTTGAAGCTCACTGTTATCATTCTTACCGTCCTACAGTACACACTATAGAATATGGGCAGTTATCAATATCTGTCAATTACTTCCCATGTCGTTTAGCTACTTATAAGTGGCAGTGTCATGACATGCCAATGCGCCCGACATGTGGTGGCTTGCACTAACAGAGCACAGAATTAAGTTAGAGCTCTGCCCAAACTATCAGTGGCCATTATCTGACCACAGCACAGCATTTGTCATCTTGTTTGGATGCTTGGACTGTTCGGATGTTTGGAAAATCCAATTCAGAGATGTCCTCATCATCTGCATGTAAGCCCACTGGCATACTCATCACATGCACTGTACTATATCTACCCCACGTCTCATAGATAGCAGTCAGTCACATCTTGTACCCATATGTCTTAGTCATCCTAGCACAGCATGGTCCTGTTCTGTTGTGCCTGCTCGTCTTAGTGTTTTCCACTGCAGTCACGGTGGGCTTCCACTGCATCATCATCATGTGAGTCTCAGAAGCTCACCATTTTTGTCCTAATACTCCTTTAGGTCTACTACCGAGGAACTTGCCACCGTGTCACAGCACTGGATCAAGAATCCAATTATAGCCCACCCATACCATGTCTACGGATACAAAGCAATGCGTGAATGGGTCAACAAGTTTGCAAAAGATCATGGTATTGGTGACGAGGAAGAGAGATCCCTCAAAGCTGAGGTTTTCCGTTACCTCATGTTCTGCCTCCCAGGTCTTCAATTACACTTTGTCAATGATCCGTCTGACACTGATTTCAGATATTGCCACTGTCTCACCATTGCAAACAACTGGAATCAGAAAAAAATTGACTAGGTCCCTGGTCGGGTTCCAAAGTGGATGGCTGTACTGGGAACAGAGGAGAAGCCTAGATGGTATAAACCACATCCTGAGACCATACCCAGCGGGTGTTACAGCTATATATTTTTCATCCCTCTCCATGCACATACAAGACGCTTTCTTTATCTTATCAAGGGAAAACCCGACTTAGACACTGTACCAGATACAGGGGATCTACAGGCCCTTCAAGATCAGTGGGCTTCACTTTCAGCTCTTCACCTTTCGCCCCACTGATCACACACACATATTTAATACATCGTGATCATCACAGACCTCACATCAGTCACCCCATCACTGTGATGTGATCCCTTATCTTTAATAACCATTGACACCTTCCATTCCATCCACCCGCAGCAGATCAACGGCTGGTAACCTTATGTATGTATTAATCTCCAATACAGGCCAACTCCTCATGTCGATCATGTTGGGCCTAGGGGATGGACTTATGTAGATACGTATCTAGATCAGTACACAACATGTATCTACACATAGAATAGTATATAAGGAGAGACTGGATGGAGCTCAGTCTCCAGTCTAGTTCTCTTGTCTCCTGCCTACAAAGCATCCCTCCGAAAGAACCTCTCGACATCTATAAGATAGTGATTGCCTGCAGACCTTGTAGTCACAACAGTGGG
>JBBPTX010001245.1:0-11484 GCA_038094595.1 Pulveroboletus aff. annulatus
CATGTTGGGCCTAGGGGATGGACATATGTAGATACGTATCTAGATCGGTACACAACATGTATCTACACGTAGAATAGTATATAAAGTGAGACTGGACGGAGCTCAGTCTCCAGTCTAGTTCTCTTGTCTCCTGCCTACAAAGCATTGTTCCAAACGAGTTCCTCTTGACGTCTATAAGATAGTGATTGCCTGCAGACCTTGTAGTCGCAACACTAGAACTAGACTGTCTATAAATCTCCACCCTTTCACTATCACCAACAACAGTGAACACGTCTAGTCTCCCACTTAGCTACCCATCGACTTCAGCAAGTGAGCGCGTTCTTCGAGGCTACTAGGATATGCTAAAGACAAAGCTATCTAGTGCCTATTTCTTTTCACCAATCTCTTCTCCCTTTTGCAGCCTACACTCCTTGGGTCAACCCGCAGAACCCCTGGGAACCAGTAGACGCACCACCAGTAGCTTTAGTAAAACCCGTAGTAGTTAAAGAGGAGTCCAGGGAGAACTCGCTAGCTAGAGCGAGTACAGAGAGTGAGAAAGACCCCAACGACTGGCCAGAGCTGGCAGTCACTGAAGAAGAGTTTTGGAGAATTCTAGAACAAGATCTCCAACCCGAAAGCTTTGGTAACAGCGCAGAAGTCGATGTTATCACCACTGTTGCGACTACAAGTTCTTTGCAGGCAATCACTATCTAAACGTCAAGTGGAAAGGCTATCTTATGAGGGGTGCTTTGTAGGCAGAGGACAAGAGAACTAGACTGGAGACTGAGCTCCGTCCAGTCTCGCTTTATATACTATTCTACGTATAGATACATGTTGTGTACCAATCTAGATACGTATCTACATAAGTCCATCCTCTAGGCCCAACATGATCGACATGAGGAGTCGGCCTGTAACGGAGATTAATAAGTACATGAGGTTACCAGCCGTTGATCTGCTGTGGGTGGGTAGAATGGAAGATGTCAACGGTAATTAAAGATAAGGGATCACATCACAGTGATGGGGTGACTAATGTGAGGTCTGTGATGATCACGATGTTATTAAATACGCGTGTGTGATCAGTGGGGTGAAAGTGAAGAGCTGAAGGTGAAGCCCACTGATCTAGAAGGGCCCGTAGATCCCCTGTGTCTAGCACAGTGTCTAGGTCGGGTTTTCCCTTGATAAGATAAGGAAAGGCGTCCGTATGCGCAAAGTAATGATGAAAAATATATAGCTGTAACAGTGGGTAAGTGTCGCGTATGGTGTGTTCGTTGAGGTATCTATAGTCTTGGCAAGGGCGGAGTTTGCCATCCTTCTTTTTAACGAAGAAGAAGGGCGATGCTTGAGGGGAATTCGAAGGACGGATTTTGCCAGTGGTGAGATTCTCGTCGAGGAAGTCTTCAGTGGCCTTCTTCTCATCCGGGGTGAGCGGGTAGAGTTTGCCAATCTTGGGGGTAAACGAGTCTTTGATGTTGATTTCATGGTCATAGGGTCTAGAGGGTGGAAGAGAGTCGGTGGACTCTTTGGCAAAAACTGGGGCATAGTCCTTATAGGCGTCAGGGAGTGCGACTTTCGGCTTGGCCTTCTTGGCAGCAGCCGCAAGTTCAGTGGCGGTGGTAAGCTTGGCAACAAGCTTTGGGTGAGTCTGGTGGTATCGAGATCCAGACTTAAGGATTCGTTGACAAGAGTTGGCATGAAGCGCACGGCAAACGTAGAGGTTCCCGTCTGGCATATCGAGGAATGTGGAGAGGGTGTGATCGGGGGTTGTTTCGACTAAGACGTGTCGAGGTGGTTTCGAAGGCGGTGCTCGAGGTTGAGCATCATCATGTCTTTTAAGGTCGGCGACATGGATATGGTAGAGGGAGGCGGAATCATCTACCGTTTCTGGGATACTGATTGTCTGTGATGACCAGTCAATGGAGGGGTTCATTAGTCGTAGCCATGGTGTTCTGAGAATCACGTTTTCAGATCCGCAGTGCATGACGTGGAATCGGACATGTTGGGCGATCCTGTCAATGTTTGTAAAGAGGGAGGCAGTGTAGCGGATGGCCCCCTTGGCATTGGGGGTTTGGTCGACATTGTTGACAGGGATGGGCGTCTGGAGTTTATCAAGGGGAAGGCAGTGTTTTCGGGTGAATCCCCAATCAAGGCAGTTGATATCTGCACCACTATCGATGAGGATGCAGGTGTCGACGGTTTTCATGGTGTGCGAAGGATCAATGAGTTGTAGAGGAATACGCATTGATTTCTTTGACGTGGATACAAGTACAGGCACACACGTACTAGGAGGAACTACTGACGTCGAGGCAGTGTTCTGTTTTAAAAATCCTGGGAGTTAAGGGCGACGTGAGAGACTTTTGGTTCTTTGTCGTCGTCTTCATCGTCTACCTCTTGTAGCCAAGGGACTTCTTCTTCGTCCCCGACTTCCACCTCTATGACCCTCCGAACAACCTTCTTTGGCCTTGGAGTGTTTAAGGTAAACGTCAGGCAATTAGTGGCCCAATGTCCTTTCTGTCGACAGCGGAAACATCTGCCTTCTTTGCGACATTGTTCGCGTTCGGCAGGTGTGAGTCGTTGGATGCGGACGGCGTCAACATCCATGGCATTGGGATCTTTGGCGGGGGTGGGGGTGGTGTACTGATGATACGTGTGGCGAGTGGGGGTCTTGTGGTGGGCAGCGATTTCTCGAGTGCGCTCCATGTGGGTCTGGAAGGTGACAGCCTTCTTCAGCCATGCTTCTACAGTGGTGGGGACCGTTTCCATAGCTAGGATACGGCGCATGAGGGCGTCAGGGATAGCGGCCGAGTAATAGCCGATCAGGACATTGTCGTTGGTGATGCCTGCGATGGCGCAGTGTGTTACGATTCGCTGCAGGGTCTACTCTTTTTCTTTACTTAGTATCACAAGCTGACACTTATCTCTTTTCCATGCTTACCTCGCTACCTTCCACGTCGTTCTACGACCTTCCACCCATCTCGTAAGCGTACTTATCCCTCACCGCGCAGGTACTCGTTTACCTTCTATTACTTCTCACGCCGTATGCGCCGGCCCTTATGTTTCTTTCACATGCGTGGTTTCGCTATTGGCTTCTGCTCTTCTCACGCCGTTTCCCACGCTGGCCCTTAACCATGTGACGCGTTACCGTCACAACTTTCTCCCCACTATATTAACCCTTCAACAGGGCGTTTTACATCTTCTCCTTAACCTAGTTCTACCTACGGCTATCGCCTAGTTAGCTCTAGCAAATTCTACGTGTCCTCGTTCTACACTTGAGTGAACGCTTCACACATCAACGCTCCCAGCGTCCATGTGTGTCTTACCTTGAACCCTTGACCCTATCGCCTGTGTGGCATAGGTTACCTTGAACCCTTGACCCTATCGCCTGTGTGGCATAGGTTACCTTCGACTACCTCGCACTTCGCTTGGTAGACACAGACTCGGCAACCCCACGGCCGACCCCCTTGGACGGATATTCTCAACCGTCGCCCCTCGACCCCCTCGCCCTAGGCTTCGTAGGTCTACGCGCGACCACACCCAAGGGTCACGCGTAACACAGTGATTCTGGAACTGAGCGTTATACTCAGTGAGCGAGGGGGAGTATCCGCTGTTCTTGGTGGCGGTCATGCGAGTGGTAGTAAGCCAGGCAATTGTGTTACCGGTGGTGTCATAGTGCTTGAACACCAGGACAAAGGCGTCACAGAAGTCAGACCAAGAGCCCATAGAAATTGAGCCATCGGCTGCGACTTTCGAGGAGTGAAAGGTGTTTGCCCACGTGAGTGCGGGACCACGAGTCATATAGGAGAGCGCAAAAGCGATGCGCTTTGGGTCGGTGGTGTATACCTCTGCGTTGACGTTGAGGTAAAAAGCGACGGAGTCAAACCATTGCTTGGCTGTCTTATAGTCGCCATTGTACTTCTCCGGGGTTCCAATGCGGAGTTCGAGGGGTTTGGTAGTCATAGTGGGCGAAGGGGGATGAGGAATTGGAGGAAAGATGTGGCCGGTCTGGCGTCTGGGTGTTGGGGATGGGGGAGTCTGAGGGTGAGGTATCTGCACAGAAGCAGAAAAGCTGTGGGCAAGATTGTGGGTAGCAAGTTCTTTGTCGGAGTCTAATAAAGGCTCGTCGTGGTCTTCGTCCCAATATGCTTGGTTGGGATTGTTAGGGGTGTCGGAGGAATCAGAGTGTGAAGTACGCGGAGGTTCTCAAGGGTTCCAACGCGGATCGGTGGTTTGGCGAGAAGCTATGGTGGGCGGCGTACGTGATAGTACCCGAACAAGGAGGTAGCTTAGTTCTTTTGTTACGCATGGCCGTTGGTATGGTCGCGCGTAGACCTACTAACGCCTAGTAGGATCGAAGAGGTCGGTCGTTTGTGTATATGACGACGTAGGGCCAGCCGTGGGGATGCTGGGTCGAAAGTACCGTCAAGAGTGTTGATGGGTCAGAGGGGATACCGCTGCCTAGCTTGACAGACGGGTCAAGGGTTCACGAGGTAGACACACGAAGGCGGTGAGGCCGAGTGCGAAGCATTCACTTAATAGTAGAATGAAGACTGAGGAGTAAAGGCAAGTAGATTGCTAGTGCTAACTAGGCGACAAGCCATAGGTAGAACTAAGCTAAGAAGAAGGGACTAAAGGCCCTGTTGAAGGGTTTATATAGCGAAGTGGAAGCGTGACAGTTACGTGTCACAAAGGCTAAGGGCCAGCGTGGTAAGCGGGGTTAGAAATAGAAAGCCAATGGCAAAACCATGCATGAGAAAGAGGTGTTAAGGGCTGGCGCATACGGCATGAGAAGATCAGAAGACAAAGAGTACCTGCGTAGTGAAGGAATAAACATGCTTACGAGATGTATGGAATGTCGTAGAACGACATGGAAGGAATGCGGTTAAGCATGAGAAATGAAAAGTATTAGTCCGAAAGAGAAAGCAAGGAAAAAGCGTTCATCCTACAAGCGAATTGTAACAGAACCTATAGTAGAATAGACACTAACAGGGAGACAAAGATGATTATCAGACAAAAAGGAAGAGAATCTAACATAGTCTGTATCTTCAAACCTATCCTCTCTGACTCGGTTGACATGGTGATGAGGGGATACATTGAAGGGAATTTGAGTATCCCAACCCGCTTGGGCACAGGTGGATGAGGCACTGTTGGTGTGATTGATTGGTGTTACAGCTATATATTTTTCATCCTTACTTCACACATATAGACACTTCCTTTTATCTTATCGAGGGAAAACCTGACATAGACACTGTGCCAAACATAGAGGATCTACAGGCCCTTTGCAATCTGTGGGTATTCTCTTTCAACTCTTCACCTTCACCCCACAGATCACAGCATGTATTTTGTTATGTGTGGCTCATGGGTACAGTTGCACATAGTCCTACAGATACCTGGGATCTAGTAGAGTCAAAGGTTCAATCACTAGTATTGACAGCGATGGGGGAGGGCCAGCCATGGATTGTTACAGCTATATATTTTTCATCCTTTTCCATCCTTTAAACTCACGATATGAACACTTTTTATCTTATCAAGGGAAAACCCGACCTAGACACTGTGCTAGACACTGTTACGCGTGGCCCTTGGGTATGGTCGCGCGTAGACCTACGAAGCCTAGGACGAAGGGGTTGTAGAGTGACGGTTGAGAATATCTGTCCAAGGAGGTCGGCCGTGGGGTTGCCGAGTCTGAGTCTACCTAGAGATTCGAGGTAGTCAGAGGTTACCTATGTCACACTGACAATAGGGTCAAAGGTGCGAGGTAAGACACACTTCAGACGCGAAAAGCGTTGATGTGAGAAGCATTCACTCGAGTGTAGAATGAAGACACGTAGAATTGCTAGAGCTAACTAGGCGGTAGCCGTAGGTAGAACTAGGTTAAGAGGAGAAATGGAGTACCCTGTTGAAGGGTTTATATAGTGAAGAGAAGGGTGTGACGGTAACGCGTCACATGGTTAAGGGCCAGCGTGGGAATCGGCGTGCGAAGGTCAGAAACCAATAGCGAAACCACGCATGTGAAAGAGAAATAAGGGCCGGCGCATACGGCGTGAGAAGATCGGAAGATGAACGGGTACCTGCGCAGTGAAGGATAAGCACGCTTACGGAATACGTGGAATGTCGTAGAACGACGTGGAAGGAAGGTGAAGTAAGCGTGAGAAAAGAGATAAGTGTCAGTTTGTAATGCTAAGTAAAGAAAAAGAGTAGACCCTGCAGCGAATCGTAACATTACCCCCTTAGTAACTCCGAAGCTACGGCGAGGACTTCTTACAATTCCCGAAAGGCGGGCCCGGGAGAACCAGTGACGTTTGCATATCCGACGTCGTCCAACTCGTCTTGGTCTTCCACGGAAAATCCCTCGGTAGGGGACGAAGGGGGAAGGTGGTAAGACTGCTGGGACGAAGAGGAAGAGTGTCGAGACGAACGACGGGAATTGCTGGTTCGTTGGACGATTTGTCCGTTCCGGAATGCAGCTTGGGGTCGGCGAGGACGAGAAGAGGGAGAAGCGCGTGGGGTGGCGGCGGTGGATGAGATACGAGAGGCGAGAGAGCGGGAAGGACCTGGGCAGCGTGCGAAAGAATGTCCGGGGGCACGACGATTGCAACCCCGGCACGTGTACTGTTGACAAGAAAGTTGCGTATGGCCAAGACATTGACACGTAAAGCAACGCTGATTGAAGCGAGGGTGTCCAATAAAAATACGGTCTCTACCGTTACAACCAGTCCACCAGTCATTGAGGGTTTGTCTATGGATGGGCGACCCATCCCTGAGTACGACGTCGCCAAGTCCTCGACCAGCGGCGGCTAGGTCTCGAAAGTGGTTGTCTACGTCAAGGAGGAAGGTATCATACCCTGATTGAAACCCATGGGAATAGAGGGAATGACGCGCGTGATAAACGTAGTCCATCATAGTCCGGCCAAGCGTGGTATGGGGGAATACGGGTCCTGACCCGGAGATAAAGGAGGCGATGCGGTTGAGCTGCATGGCCGTATCAAACCAAGTATAAAGCGGAGAGCCCTCCGCGGCGTAAACACTAATGGGTACACGAAGGCGGTCGTCAGATAAAAACATGTGGAAGCGGACATATTCCTCATCAGTAAACCGTTCCTCCCGGAGGCGGTTGGTGTGGCAGTGCCCAGAGACGTCAAGGGGAACTTGGGTGTCCCATCCCGAGTGGACTTCGAGAGAGTCGGAGCTAGGTGCTCGGACTAGTGCTGGGCGGTGAACGCCTAGGAACGAGGGAGGTCCGGGAGAAGGTTCCCGATGGGGCGGAGGGGTAAACGAAGGAGAGGTCTGGATCCTGCCAGAGACGGGTGAGACGTGGGAGGTGGGAACACCACCAACAAGAGCGGCGAAGTTGACAGGTCGTGGGGCGGCGGGGAGAGTAGGAGAGACCCTCTCGGGGTCGGTAGTGGGAAGACGGATGGTGCTGGGGTTGGTAGAGGGTGTGGCAGCCAGGGTGTCGACATTGTTAAATTCGATGGCCATGAGGAGTAGGTGGAACGGGTTTATCTGCGGCGTGGTGGGCGAGCGGATGAGAGAGAGAAAGCGTTGGGGTGGCGTCTTTTATAATCGTTGAGTATCTCCGACGAATGTTTTAAATTCCGCTCGGGTTCCCAGGAATCTTCTTCGGCGGAGTATCCTTTCCATCGGATCAGGTATTGACGAGACGACGGCATTCCGCGATGCCGTAAAATAGCTTCGATTTCATATTCCTCTTGTCCTTCGACAAGATCCGGGGGTGGTGTAGGGAAATTCGGGCCGTGTACGGGGTTTTCGCGATAGGGAGATAAGAGAGAAGCGTGGAACGTGTTGTGGATTTTCCACGTTCGTGGGAGTCGGAGGCGATAAGTGACGGAAGATAGAACGTCCGTGATGGTAAAGGGTCCTTCCCGTTTTGCGGCGAACTTCAGATCTTGGACCGATCTCTTCAAGTTTCGGGCTTCTAGCCATACTTTGTCTCCCTTGGTGAAGGGTTTGAACGTAGAGCGGGTTCTAGCCGCCATCGTTTGTCGTGCGAGTTCGTGGGCGGCGAGGGCTTCATCTCGTAAGGCGGACAAGTTTCGAAGTCTTTCTTCGACGGCGGGGATCTTGGTTTCGGCGATAACCGAGGGAAGGGCACGGGGTTCATAGCCCATCATGAGAAGGAACGGGGATTTGCCGGTGACGGAGTGAGGTCGGTGATTGTGGGTGAATTCGGCGTGGGAGATGTGATCAGACCAGGAAGAGGGAAGATCCCCGCAGTAGATGCGGAGATATGTCTCGATTTCCTGATTAACGCGTTCGGTCTCTCCGTCAGTCTGAGGGTGATACGCGGTGGAGATGGAGAGGTCGTATCCGAGGAGGCGTCCGAGTTCTTTGGTGAAGGAGGAGGCGAATTGAGGGCCTCAATCCGAGATGACTTTGTCGTAGAGGCCGAATCGTTTGTAGACTCTGTGGAAAAAGAGATACGCAATCCCTTCGGCGGTGACGGTTTTCTTCGTAGGGCACAGGATTACCCCCTTAGTAAGGCCGTGGTCCACCACGACCAAAAGACTGTCGAACCCCCCAGAAAGAGGGAGGTCGGTGATGAGATCACAAGAGATCTGTTGGAAAGGGCGGGAGCAGGAAGAGGGGATTGGAGTGAGCGGGGGAGAAGAAGGATGAGTGTTGGCTTTGGAGCGCTGGCAGGTGGCACACCCCTCGACGTAAGAGCGGACAAAGGTGGCGAGACCAGGCCACCAAAAGTCGGCGGTGACGAGTTGGCGGGTTTTAAGGAAGCCGGGGTGGCCGGCAGAGGGGTGATCGTGGCAACGGGCAACGATGGAACGGCGGAGGGGTTGGTCGTCAGGGACGTAGACGCGGTCCTGATAGAGGAGTACGCCGTCGCGATATTGCCAATCGGAGAGACGGGAGCGAGCGGTGGGGGGAACACGACCTTCGATTTCTTGGAGTTTGTGGAGAACGAGGTCGTCAGAGGCGGAGGCGGAGGCGATGACGGAGGAAAGGGCGGAGTCGATGATACGGACAAAGAGGGAGTCGGGAAGGAGCGTGACTCCGGAGTTATCAGTATCGATGTGCGGGAGGAGATCTGGTCGGCGAGACAAAGCGTCCGGACCAGCGAGATGGGATCCGGGTACATGGGTGATGTGGTAGTCGAAATCTGCAAGGTCCAGCATCCAGCGGGCTTGTCGACGGTTTAGGTCTTGGGGGCGGCGGAAGTATGTGAGATTCTTGTGATCGGTGAAGACCGTTACAGGGAATGGGGAGCCGTGGAGATAGTGACGCCACGCTTTGAAACCTCGGAGGACGGCGAGGAGTTCGCGGTCATGAATATCGTAGTTTCGTTCGGCGGGGGCGAATGTCTGGGAAAGATAGGAACAGGGATGCCAGTCGCCGTTGGAGTCGGTCTGGAGAAGGATCCCTCCAGAGGCATATTTGGAGGCGTCAGTGGCGATGGCGAAGGGTCGGGTGACGTCGGGCATGAAGAGGACTGGCCGTCGTGTAAAGAGAGTTTTTAAATGTTCGAAGGCGGTCTGTCGAGCGGGTGACCAGTCCCACGGTTGGGTTTTCTTTGTGAGGTCGATGAGGGGTCGGGCAATGTCGGAGTATCCTGGGATAAACCGACGGTAGAAGTTGGCGAATCCTAGAAAAGAGCGGACGTCTTTGACTTTCTTCGGGGTGGGCCATTTTGCAATTCCGTCGAGTTTGACGGGGTCCATGGCGAGTTGTCCTTCTTTGACAATCATTCCGAGGTACTCGACCTCGGGAACGGCGAAGTTGCATTTCTCCAGCTTGAGATGGAGATCGAGCTCAGCCATTCGTTGGAGGACGCGGCGAGTTCGTTCAGTGTGGGTGTTGTCGTCGGGCGAGAAGATGAGGAGATCGTCCATGTAGATAACGAGCCATCCCTTGGCGATCATATCGCGGAAGGAGTCGTTCATAAATCGTTGGAACGTGGCGGGGGAATTGGTCATTCCGAAGAACATGACCATCGGTTCGAAGAGTCCTTTATGAGTAAGGAACGCTCCCTTCCACTGATGTCCGTCTTTGATTCGGACGTTGTTGTATCCCCATCGGACGTCGAACTTGGTAAATACACGGGCGCCCTTGAGTTTATCCAAGAGATCTGTGATGAGGGGAAGAGGGTAGGCGTCGCGGACGGTATGCTCGTTGAGATATCGGTAGTCCTGGCAGGGGCGGAGTTTTCCATCCTTCTTTTTGACGAAGAAGAACGGAGAGGCCTGGGGGGAAGTGGAAGGACGGATCTTTCCGGCGGCGAGGTTTTCGTCGAGAAAGTCTTCGGTGGCTTTCTTCTCATCCGGGGTCAAGGGGTAAAGTTTCCCAATTTTTGGGACGAAGGAGTCTTTGACGTTGATTTCATGGTCATACGGGCGAGAAGGGGGGAGAGAGTCCGCCGTTTCTTTCGAGAAGACGGAGGCGAATTCCTTATACGCAACTGGGAGGGTTACTTTGGGTTTCGCCTTTTCGGCGGCGGCGGCGAGTTCTGTAGCTGTGGTTATTTTTGCTACGAGTTTCGGGTGTGTCCGATGATATCGTGACCCGGCACGTGTGATTCGTTGGCAGGCGTAATGATGGAGGGCAGAATTTACGTAGTGTCCGCCGTCGGGTAGGTCCAGAAAAATGGAGAGGGTGTGATTCGGGATGGTTTCTACCAGAGTATGCTGTGGGGGTGGCGAAGGGGTGGTCTTAGGGAGATGTTCGTTGTGTCGCTTGGTGTCTTTGGCAAAGGAGTGGTAGAGTGCGGCTGATTCGTCGATAGTCTCCGAGATTGAGAGGGTTCGGGCCGTCCAGTCGATGTTGGGGTTGGTTGCGCGGAGCCAGGGCGACCCAAGGATTACGTTTTCATTTCCGCAGTGCATGACGTGGAATAGTACCTTTTGGGCGACGCCTTCGATGTTAAGGAAGAGGGAGGAAGTGAACCGTATTGCTCCTTTGGCGTTTATGGTTTGGTCTACGTTTCGTACAGAGATCGGTTTCGGGAGTTTGTCCAGGGGTAGTCGGTGTTTTCGGGCAAAGCCCCAGTCGAGGCAGTTGATATCTGCCCCGCTGTCAACGAGGGCGTGGGTGTCGACGGTTTTCATTGTGTGCGAAGGGTCTATGAGCTGAAGGGGGATGCGCATAGATTTCTTTGACTGGGATAAAAGTACAGGAGCACACGTAAATGAGGAAGGGGCTGACGTCGAAGCAGTCTTCCTTTCTAAAAATCCCCAACGACTCGCGCTACCATTTCTTCGTCGTCATCATCGTCTTCCTCAATTTTGGCGAGCGACGGGATTTCTTCTTCTTCCACCTTTTGAACCGTTTTCTTCGGCTTCGGGGTGTTCGGGAATCCGGGGCATTTGGTCGACATATGTCCTTTTTGTCTGCAACGGAAGCAACGTCCTTCTCTGATACATTTCTTCCGTTCTTCTGGGGTGAGCTTGGTAAGTTGGACGACGTCTACGTCCATGGCGTTGGGGTCTTTGGCGGGGGTGGGAGTGGAGTACTGGTGGTACGTGGTGCGAGTGGGGGTTCTGT
>JBBPTX010001246.1:0-11461 GCA_038094595.1 Pulveroboletus aff. annulatus
GTCTCACACGTACGTTATCATACCTACGTGTTCCTTGTGCACTTATCTCCCTCATGTTGCCTTATTGCACACGTGTTTCACCTTTCTCTTGCCGCATGCACCGGCACGTTTGTGTTTCCCTCTCACGCGTGGTTCTATCACATTCTCCCTTGTTCTTTCACATTCTAACGCCGTTTACCATGCCGGCCCTTAACCCATACCCTTGACCCTGTGACGTTACAGTCACACGTCACCTTTTACTATATATACCAGTCATCCTGGCCTTATGCCTTTCTTCCCTAACGTTGATCTACCTACGGTTTAGGCCTAGTCACAGTCCTTGCCAATAAAGTCCTCAGCGTCACCCTTGATCCCCCACCTCTACAAGTCTTAGTTCGACTCTCGAGTGAACTCTGAACATCCGAGACACTCTCTCAACGTCCCCTCGACTCTCGAGCACCTTCGCGTGCCGCCTCCACCATTGAACTCAACGGTTGAACCTTCGACCCTACTCGGACTAGGTCGCCAGTAGGTCTACGTGCGACCCTACCCGGGCCACACGTAACAATTAGCCCACCAGTACCTGATCCAATGGAAAGGGTACCCTGTGGAGGAATAATCATGGGAATCCGAGTGGAACCTGAAACATTTGTCAGAGTTGCTTGACAACTATAAAAAACAATACCTCTGCACCTTCTCTCTCTCATCCACATGCCCACCATGCCGCAGATAAACCCACTCCATCTTCTACTCATGGCTATTGAATTCTCCAATGTTGACACCCCTGCCACTGCACCCTCTACCCACCCCAACACCGTCCATCTTCCCACTACTAACCTCAAGAGGGTCTCTCCTACTCGCCCTGCTGCCCCTCAGCCTGTCAACTTCGCCACTCTTGTTAGTGATATTCTCTGATCCTACATCTCCCCCATCTCAGGCAGGATTCAGTCCTCGCTGTTGTTTACATCTCCGCCCGATTAGGAACCTTCTCCCAGAACCCCCTTATTCCTGGGTGCCCACTGTCCACAACTAGTCCATGTATCCAGCTTGGACTCCCTAGTCACCTAGTCAGGGTGGGACACCCAGATACCCTTAGACATCTCGGCTCACTGACACATCAACCGGCTTCGGGAAGAACGTTTTACCGATGAGATTTATATCAGCTTTCACACCCTCTTATCTGATGATCGCCTTTGCATTCCTATTAGTGTTTATTCCTCTGACGGTCCTCCTATATATACCTGGTTCAAAACTGCGATGCAGTTGAATCATATCACCGCCTTTGTATCTGGCTTAGACCCAATCTTTCCTCACACCACCCTCGGTAGAACAATACAGGACTTTATCTATCACACGCACTACCAGTTATATTCTCACATCTTCCAAATGGGCTATGATACCTTCCTCCTTGACATCGATAACCACTTCCGAGACCTCGCCGCCACGGATTGAGGACTTGAAAATGAAGTCTTATGGGACAGTTTGCCTATCCACAGGCAGATACTCAATGACTGGTGGATTGGTCGAAATGGCAGAGATCACGTCTACCCCAGGCATCCTCGATTCAACCAAAGGTGTTTTCAGTGCCACTGTCTCGGGCATACCCAACTGTCCTGTCAGCAACACATCTGCACGGGATGTACCTGACGTGTGCCTGGACATTCCCTCACCTGTTGTCCTGGACCATCTCACTCCCTCACCGCCCATCTTTCCTCCACCCACACCCTGTCCTTCTCCACATCTACCCCTCATCGACTCCAAGCTGCATTTTGCAATGGACAAATCGTCCGTCAAGCCACTCCCCGCTGCACCTCTCACCAGTCATTGTCCTCCTCCCAATAGCCTTACCATCCTGTGCCATCCTCACCCCGCACCCCCTCGCCCTATGCGGATGGAGACGAATTAGACGACGTTGACTATGCCAACATCACCAGCTCCCCGGGACCAGCTTTCAGGGACTTGTAAGGAATCCTTGCCGTAGCTTCAGGTTACTAAGGGGGTAATGTTACAATTCACTCACAGGACGAACACTTTTTCTTCCCTTATGATATCAGACTAATACTTTTCTTTTCTCACACTTAACTCATTCTTTTCATATTGTTCCATGACATTCCATACATCTCATAAGTGTGCTTATTCCATCACTGTGCAGGTACTCTTTTTCTTCTACTCTTCTCACACTGTCTGCGCTGGCCCTTAACGTTTCCTTCTCACGCATGGATTCTCTATTGTTCTTTCCATTTCTAACGCTGCTTCCCACGATGGCCCTTAACCATTGTGACACATAACTGTCACACTTTTCTTTACTATATAAACCCTTCAACAGGGCCCTTCGTCTCTCTCCCTTAGCTTAGTTCTACCTATGGCTTGTCACCTAGTTAGTACTAGCAAATCCATTTACCTTTGCTCCTCATGTCCTCGCTCTACCATTAAGTGAGTGCTTCACACTACGGCTCACCCGTCTTTGTGTGTCTCCCTCTTAACTCTCCGACCCGCTAGTCAAGCTAGACAGCGGTTACTCTTAACCCGTCAACTCCCTTGACGATACCTTTGATTCAGCATCCTCAAGGCTGGTCTCATGTCATTGTATACACAAACAACCGAATCCCTTGACCCTACTAGGCATTAGTAGGTCTATGCGCGACCTTACCCAAGGCCACACGTAACACTCACCATGTAGGTATTCTTTTTCTTCTGCTCTTCTCATGCCGTATGCACCAGCCCTTAATGTTTCCTTCTCACACATGGATTCTTTATTGTTCTCTCCGTTTCTAATGCCACTTCCCATGCTGGCCCTTAACTGTTGTGACACGTAACTATCACGCTTGTACTTCACTATATAAACCCTTCAACAGGGTCCTTTGTCTCTTCTCTCTAGCGTAGTTCCAGCTATGGCTTGTCGCCTAGTTAGCACTAGCAATCCATTTACCTTTGCTCCTTGAGTCTTTGCTCTACCATTAAGTGAGTGCTTCACTCGACAGCCCACCTATCTTCATGTGTCTGAACCCTTGACTCTATGACCCTCTAGTCAAGCTAGGCAGCAGTTAACCCTTGACCTGTCAACATCCTTGACAGTACCTTCAACCCAGCATCCCTACAGCTGGTTCTATGTCATCATATATACGAATGACTGAGCCCTTGACCCTACTAGGCATTAGTAGGTTTGTGCACGACCTTACCCAAGGCCATGCATAACAAAAGAACTAAGCTACCTCCTTGTTCGGGTACTATCACGCACGCCGCCCACCATAGCCTCCCACCGAAACACTCGAACCACTGATCCACGTTGGAACCCTCAAGAACCTCCATGTACTTCACACTTAGACTCCTCTGACACCCTCGACAATCCCAACACAGCATATTGGGATGAAGACCCCAACGAGCCTGTACTAGACTCTGACGAAAAACTTGCCACCCGCAATCTCGCCCATAGTTTTTCTGCTTCTGTGTAGATACCCCACCCTCAGACTCCCCCATCTCCAACACCCAGACGCCAAACTGGCCATATCTTTCCCCTGATCCCTGATCCCCCATCCCCCACTATGTCTATAAAACCCCTTGAACTTTGCATCAGTGCCCCAGAAAGGTACGATGGCAATTACAAAGACAGCCAAGCAATGGCTTGACTCAGTAGTCTTCTACCTCAACATCAACACTGAGGTATACATCACCGACCCTAAGCGAATTGCATTTGCTCTCTCATATATGACTAAAGACCCCACGCTTACATGGGCAAACACCTTCTGTGCCTCAAAAATAGCAGCCAATGGCTTGATTTCGATGGGCTCTTGGTCCGACTTCCGAGACGCCTTTATCATGGCGTTTAAACATCACAACACTACTGGCAACATGATTGCCTGGCTCACCATGACTTGCATGACTGCCACCAAGAATGGCAGATAGTCTCCTTTACTCACTAAGTACAATACTCAGTTCCAGAACCACTATGCCATCGCCAGCATAGCTGACCAAAACATCTTGATCAGCTACTACTCGGCTGCCATCTGTTGCAACTACAATCTTGCAGGGCAATCACTATCTCTAAACGTCAAGTGGAATGACTATCTGAGGGAACTTTGTAGGCAGAGAACAAGAGAACTAGACTGGAGACTGAGCTCCGTCCAGTCTTGTTTTATATACTACTCTTATGTAGATACATGTTGTGTATTGTTACAATTCGCTGCAGGGTGTACTCTTTTTCTTTACTTACCATTACGAACTGACACTCGTTTCTTTTCTCACGCTTAACTCACCATATTCCATGTCGTTCTACGACCTTCCATACCCCTCGTAAGCGTGCTTATCCCTCACTGCGCAGGTACTCGTTCTCCTTCTGCTCTTCTCACGCTGTATGCGCCGGCCCTTATGACTCTCTCTCTTGCGTGGTTTCGCTATTGGATTCTGCTCTTCTCACGCCGATTTCCACGCCGGCCCTTCACTATGTGACGCGTTACCGTCACACTTTCCCTTCCGTATATAAACCCTTCAACTGGGTGTTTCTCTTCTCTCTCCTTAACCTAGTTCTACCTACGGCTTGTGCCTAGTTAGCTCTAGCAATCTACCCTCGTGTCTTCGTTCTACACTTGAGTGAACGCTTCACACAAACGACACTCTTCGTGTCAGAAGTGTGTCTTACCTCGAACCCTTGATCCTATCGCCAGTGTGGCATAGGATACCCTCGACTACCTCGCTCGCCGCTTGGTAGACCTCGACCGGCAACCCCACGGCCGTTACCTCGGACGGATATTCTCAACCGTCGTCCTCTATCCCCTCGACCCTAGGCCTCGTAGGTCTACGCGCGACCATACCCAAGGGCCATGCATAACATGTATCAATCTAGATATGCATCTACATAAGCCCATCCCCTAGGCCCAACATGATCAACATGAGGAGTCAGCCTATAACAGAGATTAATATATACATGAGGTTACCAGCTGTTGATCTGCTGTGGGTGGGTAGAATGGAAGATGTCAATGGTAATTAAAGATAAGGGATCACATCACAGTGATGAGGTGACTGATGTGAGGTCTGTGATGATCACGATGTATTAAATACATATATGTGATCAGTGGGGCGAAAGGTGAAGAGCTGAAGATGAAGCCCACTGATCTAGAAGGGCCTGTAGATCCCCTGTGTCTAGCACAGTGTCTAAGTCAGGTTTTCCCTTGATAAGATAAAGAAAGTGTTTGTATGCACAAAGTAAAGGTGAAAAATACATAGCTGTAACACTCGAACCCTTGGGCACCTTCCACGTGCCATTGCTGCTATTGCTCCCTAACGGTTGAACCCTTGACCCAGTACAACTAGGTCGACAATAGGTCTACACATGACCCTACCTGGGCCACGTGTAACAGAAAGGATACTCTGTAGAAGAAGAATCATGGAAACCCAAGCAGAACCTGAAACACTTGTCAGAGTTACTTAATGATTATAAAAAGTGTCACCCTTGTGCCTTCTTCCTTTCATTCACTCGCCCACCATGCCACAGATAGACCCACTCCATCTCCTCCTAATGGCCATCGAGTTCACCTATGTCAACATCCCTGCTGCTGCATCCTCCACCAACCTCAGCACAGTCCGCCTTCCCACTAATGACCCCAAGAGGGTCTCTTCTACTCACCCCACTGCCCCTTAGCCTGTCAACTTCGCTGCTCTTGTTAGTGATATTCCCTGCTCCCATGTCTCCCCTATCTCAGGCAGGATCCAATCCTTGCCATCATTTACACCTCTGCCCAATTGGGAACCTTCTCCTGGACCCCCCTTGTTCCTAGGCGCCCATTACCCACAGCTCATCTGTGCACCTAGCTCGGACTCCCTTATTGCCCACTCTGGCTGGGACTCGCAGATGCCTCTAGATGTTTCAGCTCACCAACATGTCAATCACCTCCAAGAAGAGTGCTTCACCAATGAGCATTACATTCATTTCCATACACTCATGATTAACAATCGTCTTCACGTTCCTATTAGTGTTTATTCCTCAGACAGTTCTTCTATTTATACATGGTTCGAAACTGCAATGCAGATCAATCACATCTCTGCCTTCATATCTGGCTCAGGCCCAATTTTTCCTCACACCACCCTCGGCAGGACCCTGCAGGACTTTATCTATCACACACATTACCAGTTGTACTCTTACACCTTCCAGATGGGTTATGATACCTTCCTCCTTGACATTAACAACCACTTCCAAGACCTTCCCACCACGGGTTGAGGACTTGGGAATGAAGTCCTGAGAGATAGATCGTCTATCCATAGGCAAACACTCAATGACTGGTGGACTGGCTGAAATGGTCAAGACTGTGTCTATCCAGGGCATCCCCACTTCAACCAGTGATGCTTCTAATGCAACTATCTTGGGCACACCCAGTTATCCTGTCAGCAACATGTCTGCACAGGATGCCTATGATGAGCACCTAGTCAATCTCTTGCCTGCTGCCCTGGAGCTTCTCACCCCCTCATCTACCGCCTTATCTCCCCTCATATTCAGTCCTCATCCACATCCACTCCATGCCAACCCCAAGCCGCATTCCAAAATGGACAAGTCATCCATCAAGCCACACCCTGCCGCTCCTCATATCAGCCGTCCTCCTCCTTCCAAAATTCTTATCACCCTGCTCCATCCTCCCCCCATTCTCCCTTGTCATACGAGGACAAAGACGAATTAGATGACGTTGGCTATGCCAACATCACTGGCTCCCTGGGACCTGCCTTCAGGGAATTGTAAGGAATCCTTGCTATAGCTTCAGGTTACCAAGGGGGTAATGTTACAATTTGCTTGCAGGACAAATGCTTTTTCTTTTTTTTCATTATCAGACTAATCATTTTGTTTCTCACACTTAACTCGCATCCTTCCATGTCATTCCACAACATTCCATACTTCTCATAAGCATGCCTATCCCTCACCATGCAGGTACTCTTTTTCTTCTGCTCCTCTCATGCTGTATGCGCCAGCCCTTAATGTTTCCTTCTCACGTGTGGATTCTTTATTGTTCTCTCTGTTTCTAACACCACTTCCCTCACCAGCCCTTAACTGTTGTGATACGTAACTGTCACGCTTGTACTTCACTATATAAACCCTTCAACAGGGCCCTTCATCTCTTCTCTCTAGCTTAGTTCTACCTATGGCTTGTTGCCTAGTTAGCACTAGCAATCCATTTACCTTTGCTCTTTAAGTCTTTGCTCTACCATTAAGTGAGTGCTTCACTCGATGGCCCACCCACCTTTGTGTGTCTGAACCCTTGACCCTATGACCCGCTAGTCAAGCTAGACAGCAGTTAACCCTTGACCCGTCAACATCCTTGATGGTACCTTCGACCCAGCATCCCTACGGCTGGTCCTATGTCATCGTATATACGAACGACTGAGCCCTTGACCCTACTAGGTGTTAGTTGGTTTGCATGTGACCTTACCCAAGGCCACATGTAACAATCTTCAGATTAAAAGTGAAAGAGAAATTCTATCTGTATAGTCTACTGTTTCTATATCTGCTAAGCTATTAAATCTGATGTGATACTGATTGATGTCAGTTTGTTTATGAGCATCTTGTTAATAAGATTGACTAACTTAAGTGCTAGCATATTTAGATCAGGCAAACTTGAAGACCTTTCCCTAATTTGAACAATCCACATAGACTCCAGAGGTAGATAGAATCCCATTTCAAGTAAGCTTGATCACTCTTCAGAAATCAATAATACTTGAATAGTGTTGCATGTGGCCTTGGATAAGGTTGCACATAGACCTACAAACATCTGAGATCTAGTAGGGTCAATGGTTTGGTTGTCTATGTAGACAGCAATAGGGAGTAGGCCATGGGGTTGCCTAGTCAATGGTACTGTCAAGGATGATGATGGGTCAAGGGTACCCTATGCCTAGCTTGGCAATAGAGTCAAGGGTTCAGGGTAAGATATGTGAAGGCTGGTGAGCTGAGTGTGAAGTGTTCACTTAACTGTAGAATGAAGATGATGAAGCAAGAACCATGAATTGCTAGTGCTAACTAGGTGACAAGCCATAGGTAAAACTAGGTTAAGAATGAAGAAAGAAAGGCTCTATTAAAGGGTTTATATAGGGAAGAAGATCCATTTAGGGTCAGCATGAGAAATATCTAAGGATCAGTATGGAAACAGCATTAGAATGTGAAAGAATATGAAAGAAGCATACATGAGAGTAAAACATTTAAGTGTCAGTGCATACAGTATGAGAAGAGCAGAAAATGAAGGGTACCTGCACAGTGGGGGAATAAGCATGCTGATAAGAGATATGGAACATCATAGAAAGATGTGGAAGGAGGCAAGGTTAGCATGGAAAGAGAAACTATTAGTCTAATAAAGAAAGTAAAGAAAAAGCATACACTCTGCAAATGAATCATAACATTATCCCCTTAGTAACTCCAAAGCTATGGCAAGGACTTCTTACAATTCTCTAAATATGTACCCAGGGGAGCCTGTGATGTTGGTGTAGCCAGTGTTGTCGAGTTCATCTCCATTGTCAAGTAAAGAGGATGGATAAGGAGGGAACAAAGGGATAGGGTAATATGAATCATGGGAGGAGGAGGAGCAGGTGGACATGGAGCATTGTGACCTATGATGAACAATCTATCCATTGCAGATAGCCACTTGAGAGTGGTGGGGAGTGAAAATGGAAAATGCTGAGATGTAGAGCACAGTAAGGTAAGTGGTGAGAGGATGGGATGGACCAGGACAATGGAAGAGAGAATGCCCTGAAGCATGACAATGGTAGCCACTGCAGGTATAGCATTGACAGAATAGTTGAGTATGGCTAAGGTGGTGATTGTTACACATGGCTTTTGGGTAAAGTCACATGCAGACCTATTAAGTCTAGTAATTAGCAGGAACGAAGGCTGAGGGAGATTCGTAGTCGAGAATATCCACACAAGGTGTTTGGCCATGGGGTTGCCAACTAAGTATCCACCCAACGGTTGTTGGATAGTTAGAGTGCTTATGCCTAGCTTGGCAATAGGATCAAGGGATCACAGGGAGAGACACATGGAGACAGGGAGTCGAAGTATGAAGTGTTCACTCAATAGCAAAATGAAGACTTTAAGAGAGTTGATTGCTAGTGCTAACTAGGTGATAGCCATAGATAGAACTAGATTAAAGAAAGAGAAGAGGACGCCCTGTTGAAGGGTTTATATAATGAAGTAAAAGGTGTGACAGTTACACATCACAGTGGTTAAGGGCTAGTGTGGGAAGTGGCAGTAGAATGTGAAAGAACATCATAGAAGCCACACGTGAGGGAAAGAGAATAAGGGTCAGTGCATATGGTGTAAGAAGATTGGAGGAGTAGGAGTACCTGCGCGGTGAGGGAATAAGCATGCTTATGAGACATATGGAATGTCGTAGAATGACGTGGAAGGACTAGGGTTAAGCGTGAGAAGAGAAAAAGCTAGTTCAATAGTGTAAGTAAAGAGAAAGAGATAACCCTATAGTGAATCATAACATTACCCTCTTAGTAACTCTGAAGCTATGGTGAGGTTTCCATACAATTCCCAAAAAGCCAGTCCAGGGGAGCCGATGATGTTGGCATACCCAACGTTGTCTAGTTCGTCTCCATCCTCAAAAGGAGATGGGGCATGTGGGGATGTGGGTGCAGGGTGGTATGAATGTTGAGAGGATGAGGAAGAAGAGTGTTTAGAGGTGCGATGAGGTGTGGCTCGATAGACTATTTGTCTGTTGCAGAATGCAGCTTGGAGTCAGTGAGGAGTGGAAGAGGATGAGGAAGATACATGCTGGTCAGTGATATGGAAGGCAAGGGAGTGAGAAGGTCCTGGGCAGTGAGCAAGGGAGTGGCCAGGAGTGCGTCATTCACATCCACAACAAGTGTATTGTCTACACATTAGCTGTTACAGTTTTCTTCTCTTTTCCTTGTCACCTCTTTAACCCGCACTTCTTGTCGTATCACTATAGCACAGGTTCCTTTTCCGCTCTTCTCATCCACCCTGTGCATGGTTCCTTTCCCAACATTATGGTATTACATCTGCCTTTTCCCATGAACAGCCTCCCTTCCTAGCCGCTTCTCTCACAGCGGCCTAGTGTCCCCTTGCTTACACCAGTACTATTAGTCACCTCGTAGTACTTATACCTTGGCTGCATGTACCTATACCCCACTCTTGATCTGCACTGCAATTCGCACTCATCATGAGCCTCTTTATCCCTTGTGTGACTTTGAACTTCCTAAGGATTCTGTGGTACCTCTTCATGAGCGTCCGACCTTAGTGAAGAACATTAGTCTCTTTCTCTCTCGTTCAAGACGTTTGCTACAAGCATAACAAAAGATCAAGAGTGTCCCTCCGTCCCTTCTATTTAGAAGTAGGATGAATCCACCACCACCATTGCACCAAGATACTCTTCGTTTCGCCCTCCCTCCGACTCTGAGGACGATTCACCATCGTCAGACTTTACACCCTCAACCCCTGAACCTCGTCAAGTAATAGGATCATCCTACGCTCCAAACCCACTGTTAAATCCTCTAAGATGACCTCGCCTAAACCCCCCTGCACAAACCCCCACCACCTCGTCACCTCAGACTCCCCCTGCACCCACCCTAGCTGCTCTGCCACCCCAGACACTCCCACCACCCACGCCATCAACACCCCCAGCCATGTTCACCCAGAAGTCCAAACTTAAAGCGGCCCTCTCCGCCAACTTCTCTGGAGAACCCCAGGATGCCTCTCGATGGATCAAAGCCATGACTGCATACTTTGCCCTTAACTCTGCCCTCTATGCCAATGACAACAACAAAATTATGACCTCTCTCAATAAAATGAGCAAGGGCCATGGTGTATCCTTCTCTGAGATGTGGTACGACAAGATGGCCGATCAAAACATTGCCAACACCAAGAAAACCTTCAAGAAATTCACCACGAACTTCGAATCCATCTTTTTCCCCTTTGATATCCAAGCCACCACTCGCCTGGAACTCCAAACCCTTGTCCAGAAACCAGTCCATCTCTTCAACGGGAAATGGGACGATGGATTTCAGAAATTCATCATAGACTTCCAGAACCTTGCTGCCCACGCAAAGAACACCAACGAAATGTCCACCATTGATTATTTCTCAGCTGGAGTCGATCGAAACATCACCAATATGATCCTTCAAATGGACAACGTCCCCACCACCCTCGATGCTTGGATCACCAAAGCCAAGCAATTCCATGGGCAACTCGCCTGCATCAACGCTCTTCGCAAAGGAGGAAGGATACCCTCCCTCATCAACCATGGCTCAGCCCCAACCCCTGACCCAAACGCCATGGACGTTGATACCATCCGAGTCGCCAAACTTACCCCAGTCGAACGCGCTAAATGCATCAAAGAAGGACGATGCTTCCGGTGCAGAAAGCCTGGACACAACGCCACCCAATGTTGGTCCTTCCCCACCAACGCCTCTCGCCCCCCTCGCCCTCAGAACATTCAAACTGCTACTGTGACGTCCTCCACCCCTGAAACCCCTGTCATCACCCTAACAT
>JBBPTX010001247.1:0-11451 GCA_038094595.1 Pulveroboletus aff. annulatus
GGCGATGGAGAGAGGCTGTCCATGGGAAAAGCGGATGTAGTACCATAATGTCAGGAAGGAGTCCATGCACAAGGTGGATAAAAAGGGCAGAAGGGGAACCTGTGCTATGGTAGTACAATGAGATGTGCAGGACAAGAAGGGATGGAGAAAAGAGAGGAAGACTGTAACATTACCCCCTTTCTATCCTTAAACTTCCCAAGTTTAATCCAATCTAGGCCCAGTGAATAGGGTGGACGCTTGAGAGGGAGTCAGGTGTAGGTAGATGCAATCGTCCAAGATGTGACCAGATTGCTCGCAGTGGGTACAAGACCGTTGTGGGCAACATCGAGCTTTGTGTCCATCCTTGTCACAAAAGTCACAGTGGGCCAAGGGACAGGACTGGGATATATGTCCTGGGACCATAGCACAGCAGACCGCACATTGGTATTGTGGGCAATAAGCTTGGGAGTGTCCTCTGGAGTGACAGATAGGGCATTCCACGTCCCAAAGATTGGTGGGGAATCCTTGAGGGGTAGAAGACCAATTAGGGGAGGAGGCGGAGGAAGTTTCTGCTGGTAGACCAAGGAAGGATGGATGGCCATCGTAGATGGCTAAGGGTCCAGGTGACAGAGGGAAGAGTTGTGACGGAGGAGGAGAAGCGGGTGATGCGTCCGGGGATGATTGTTGTGAGGAGGGAGATGATGAGATGCAAGCAAGAAGAGATGGTGGTCATGGATCCAGGGGGGTGGGCGGATGAGGTTCGATCTGACCTTCGGAGATAGCATCAGTATAATGAAGACGTTCGTTATAAGCCATGGATTGGAAGATGGGGTGGAAGGTAGAGGTGATGAGACGAGGGGGAATGTGTTCGATGAAAGAGTGGAAACCGTAGGAGTGAAGAATATCTAAAACGTTTTCTGGGATGCGGCCTAGAATGACACGAAGGGGGGAAACTACGGAGGTAGGGATAGTGGCTCAGGTGGTGAAGTCATGAGCTCTAAATGTATCAAGGAACAGTTGGATTAATCGCTGGCCTACTATGTCCTGCTCCCATAGACAATCAGCTTCGATGATGATGAATAGGGTGGGGTTGGTGATGACCGCTGCATAGATGGCGTTGCGAGCGAAGCGAGGGAGAGTAAGAGGTTGGACAGGCTGATAATGGAGTCTGGGGTGGATGGGTGTGAGGGAGGGGGCTGTGAGTTCAATAGCCATGATGGGTTGTGAAGAGGGAAGAGGGGAGAAAGATGGAGGATGACAGGTTTAGGTGAATTTAAGAGAGTCGGTGGTGGCGTTTGTACCGATTAAGGATGGTGGGAGCGTGGCGGAGATTACTTTCTGGTTCCCAGGTGTTTTCTGATGGGGAATATCCTTTCCATGTGGTCAGGTATCTGTAGTGACCAGGGGTGCCCTTGTGTGCGATAATCGCTTCAACTTCATATTCTTCTTCGTCTTCTATTATCTCTGGCAGTGGATTTAGGAAGAGGGTTCCGTATGCTTCAGTTCGTTTGTAAGAGGATAAGAGGGTGGCGTGGAAGATGTCATGTATTTTCCAAGTGGGTGGGAGGCGGAGTCGGTAGGAGAGAGGAGATAGGACCTGAGAGATCTCGAAAGGTCCATGTCTTTTGGGTGAGAGTTTCCTAGATGGGTATGGGATGCGTAGATTGATAGCTTCGAGCCAGACCTTGTCCCCGACTTTCCATGGGGTGAAGGAACGAGTGGAGCATCTGGTCATGGCGAGTCGAGCTGACTCATGAGTGGCTAATGCTTCTTTCCGGGTGTGATCTAGGGAAGTGAGTTGTTTGTCAAGAGAGGGGATGAAGGTCTTGTTGATGACAGGGTAGGATCGAGGTTCATATCCAAGGAGAAGGGCAAAGGGGGATTGTTTGGTCAAGCTGTGAGGCATGGAGTTGTGGTGGAACTCTGTGGTAGTGAGGAAATCTGACCAGGAGTGGGGGTTGTTTGTGCAAAAGATACAAAGGTATGTCTCTAGTTCTTGATTTGTTCGTTCAGTTTGTCCATCAGTTTGTGGGTGGTATGCAGTGGATAACTTTACATCGTAATGAAGTAGTCTGGTCAGTTCTTGAGCGAAGGCAGATGCAAACTGGGGTCCTCTGTTAGAGATGATGGAGTCATGTAGGCCGAAACGTTTAAAAACGTGGTCAAAGAAAAGTTTAGCTACTCCTGCTGCGTCAATGGTTTTGTTGCAGGGGAGGAGAATCACCCCCTTAGTAAGTCCATGGTTGACCATGACCATGATGGAATCAAAGGAAGAAGAGAGGGGGAGGTTGGTGACAAGGTCCACAGAAAGTTGTTTGAAAGGGAGGCAGGAGGATGATGTGATGGGCAGAAGGGGCGGGGTGGTGGAGTGAGTGTTGACCTTGTTTTGTTGGCAGGTGGGGCAACCGAGGATGAAGGAGCAGACAAAGGAGGATAGGCCTGGCCACCAGTAGTCGCGTTCAAGGATGGTTTTGGTATGAAAGAGATCCACATGACCGGAGGTGGGAGATAAGTGCACTGCGTGGAGGAGGGGAGAACGAGCTGTAGGGAGAACATAGAGGCGATTGCAGAAGAAGAGTTGGCCCTTTTCAAAGGTCCAGTCGGAGAGGGAGGAGCGAGGGAAGAGGGGTGACTTCTTGGAGAGGGATTGGAGGGCCCGGAGGACAAGTGGGTTGGAGGAAGAGGAGGCCTGAATGGAGTGGAAAAGAGAGACGTCGAGGGCGTTGATGATTGCAGGGTCTGAGAGGATTGCTGCATTCACATTGTCTAGGGAGGTGTCAATGGAGTCCTTGCGAGATAGGGTGTCTGCGGGGCCCATCTGGGTTCCCGGGGTGACTTTCCATAGGATGTCGAAGTCTTGGAGGAAAAGAGACCAGCGAGCCTGGCGACAAGAGAGCTTTCTAGGGTCCTTGAGATACGAGAGGTTTTTGTGGTCGGTGAGGATGGTGACGGGGTGAGAAGTGCCTAGGAGATAGTGACGCCATTCCTGAAGGGCAAGAATGACAGCAAGGAGTTCTCTGTCATAGATGTCATAATTTCATTCAGTGGGGGAGAAGGTGTGAGAGAAGTATGTGCATGGGTGGAGATCGCCATTGGTATCCTCTTGGAGGAGGAGGGCTCCCACCGCGAGGAGGGAGGCGTCGGTCATGAGGGAGAAGGGGTGAGAAGGGTCTGGGAGGGATAGGACTGGTGCAGAGGAGAAGGCGTCCTTGAGGCGTGTGAAGGCGTTTTGTTGGAGTGCCGTCCAGAGCCAGGGTTCATCTTTACAAGTGAGGAGGACCAAAGGGACCACGACATTGGAGAAGTTGGGGATGAATTTGTGATAAAAGTTGGCGAAACCTAGGAAACTGCGGATGCCTTTGACCGTCGTAGGGGGTTTCCATTCTGCGATGGCTTTGAGCTTTACAGGGTCCATGGCAACTTTTCCTTGACCGATGATGAGACCTAAGTACTCCATAGTGGGTGTGTCAAAGAGGCATTTAGACAGTTTGAGGGAGAGTCCATGTTCTTGGAGGTGTTGAAGGACGCGACAAGTGTGGTCATGATGAAGAGGGAGATCTTGGGTGGTGTGTATGCCAAGGTCGTCCATGTAGATTTTTAGCCAACATTCGGATATCATATCCGTGAAGATGTGATTCATGAAACTTTGGAATGTGGGGGGAGCATTGTTGAATCCAAAGAACATGACGGTTGGTTCAAAGAGGCCAAAGGGGGTGATGAACACAGCCTTCCATTGGTCTTCTTTGCGAATGCGGATGTTATTATATCCTCATCAGATGTCAAGTTTGGTGAAGAGTGTGGAGTCCTTCATGTCGTCGATAAGATCTGAGACAAGGAGGAGGGGGTAGGCATTTCGAATGGTGTGGGAGTTGAGGTACCTGTAGTCTTGGCAGGGATGAAGGGTCCCATCCTTCTTTGGGACGAAGAAAAATGAGGACACTTGTGGGGAGTGAGAGGGAATGATGTGCCCTGTTTTGAGGTGTTCGTTGATGAACTCCTTGCACATGGTTTTCTCTGCAGGGTTGAGGGGATAGACCTTTGTGATTTTAGGGACGAATGAGTTCTTGAGTTCGATCACATAGTCGTAGGGTCGGTGTGGGGGGAGGTCATTGAATGTTTTCTCCTCAAAGACGGAGGAGAAATCTCGGCACCACTCTAGGAGCATTTGTTCCTTTACTCCTTCCTGTTGGGTGAGTTGGGTGGAGAGGGTAATCTTGTGAATGTGAAGCGAGGGGGGAGTGGAGATAATGGCTTTCTTGGTATTCCAGTCGATGGTGGGGGAGTGTTTTTGTAGCCAAGGCATCTCTAGGATGACCTGTTTCTTTCCTAGAGAGGTGATCATGAAGGTGGCTTCATCATTCATGGATGGGAATAAGAGTTGAGTGGAGATTTGCCATTTGAGGGCGCCTTTGTGGTTCGGGGTTCTGTCCACATTATAGGCTTGTAGGGGTCTGGGGAGGCGGCGTATTGCGTCTCGGAGGTGGGGTATTAGGGATTCATCGATGAAGTTCCCTGTTGCTCCGCTATCAATGAGAGCGGTGGTGGCAACGGTTTTCTTAGGAGTTTGTAGGCGAACTGGGAGGCACAAAGTTCGTTCATTGGGTAGTCCTACAAGTACAGCAGGGGAAGGAGACATCGAGGCATCTTCCCTTAGAGAAAATCCGCAGTATCTAAGGTGGCTATCCCTTCCTCCATATTGTCCTCGAAGCAAAGTTTCAATGTTTGAAGGATTTCTCCTTCATCCTTCTTATCAGTGCGGAGTTGGGCGATGTATGTGTCCAGCTTTGATACCGAGGTGATGGCCAGAGTTACAGTGGCGGGGGGAGACATAGTAGTGGCTTGAATAGTCTGGGGGTGAGGAGGACGAGGGATATTGGTGGGGAAGGACTGACACTGAGTGGCATTGTGCCCTGGTTTCCTGCATTGGAAGCATCGCCCTTCCTTGATGCACTTGGCATGCTCGACTGGGGTGAGTTTAGTGACTCAGATGGTGTCAACGTCCATGGCATTTGGATCAGGGGCTGGGGTGGGGCCATGGTTGATGAGGGAGGGCATTCTTCCTCCTTTGCGAAGGGCGTTGATACGGGTGAGTTGCCCGTGAAATTGCTTGGCTTTGGTGATCCAAGTGTCAAGGGTGGTTGGAACATTATCCATTTGGAGAATCATGTTGGCAATGTTACAATCAACTCCGGCGGAGAAGTAATCGATGATGGACATTTCATTGGTGTTCTTTGCATGGGCGGTGTTGCGTCTACAAATCTTTGCAGGCAACCACTTAAAAGCTAGGCGTCGAGAGGAGTATTTCTAAGATGTTACTTGTAGGAGAGGAACAAGAGAACTAGACTGGAGACTTGGCTCCGTCCAGTCTCGCTTTATATACTATTCTTCATGTAGATACATGTTGTGTACCAATCTAGATACGTATCTACATAAGTCCATCCCCTTGGCCCTAAGTGATCGACATGCGGCCTACTGCTAGCAGCGGAGATTAATATACATGAGGTTTCCAGCCGTTGATCTGCTGCGGGTGGTAGAATGGAAGGTGTCAACGGTAATTAAAGATAAGGGATCACATCACAGTGATGGGGTGACTGATGTAAGGTCTTGTGATGATCATGATGTATTAAATATGTGTGTGTGATCAGTGGGGCGAAAGTGAAGGGTTAAAGGTAAAGCCCACTGATCTAGAAGGGCCCGTAGATCCCCTGTGTCTAGCACAGTGTCTAGGTCGGGTTTTCCCTTGATAAGATAAAGGAGTGTCTGATATGCACTAAGTAGAGGTGAAAAATGTATAGCAGAAAATATATAGCTGTAACACTACCCCCCGTCTAAGGATCGACTTCCAGGCGATCAAAAGGGTGTGTCGATGGAAGAGTGAGATTATCGCGTTCATAAAAGCATCGTATAAATGCCGAATGAGACATCCGCAACCTTCGAGGTGCAGAAGGATACTCCCTATGGAAATCGCCGATGGCATCAAGCGCACCCGGTAGAAGATGATCTTCCGGTTTCCAAGTTCGATCTGTCTCATCATAGCCTAGCCAATGGACTAGGTATTCAAGGCGACGACCTTTGAATCTACTAGCGATGATTCTTTCTACTTCGTATAAATTATCTCGGTCCTCGGTTACCTGTATAGGGCCGGGAGCGATAACAGGTTGTCCCTGAAGCCTTTCTTTATAAGGCTTAACCCGTGATACGTTAACGGTTGGATGGATTCGCATGGAAGATGGTAAATGAAGGGTGACTGCATTATCCCCAACTAGTGTGATGATGTCGTATGGCCCTAACCATCGTTCTGTTAGCTTGTGACTTGCACGCGGCAACCTTAAATTATCTGTGGATAACCATACTTTATCTCCAACGTTATAGGGAGGAGATTCCTTTCTATGTTTATTAGCTTGTGCCTTCATGCGTAGCTGAGCTTGTTCTAGATTTAATTTAGTCTGCTCTGTCACATCGTGTAGGGTAGATAGGAATTCATCGGCAGCTGGTGCCTTGGAGGATGATGCAATGGGTTCTATTCCCATGCGCAGAGTATAGGAACGAGTGATTTCAAATGGAGACTTCTTGGTTGAGGCTTGCCTTTTAGAATTATAACTGAATTGTGCGATGGGTAACTATTGTGCCCATTCGCTTTGTCGCTCTGCGCAGAATATTCTTAGGTACTGCTGCACGTCCCTGATCATCCTTTCGGTCTGACCGTCTGTCTGAGGATGATGTGTGGTAGATAAACGTTGTTTTATATTAAGCTTCTTGCATAGCTCTGCCATGACCTGTGAAGTGAACTGTGGTCCTCGATCGGACACAATAGATAAGGGAATTCCATGGTGCTTGAATATATGATGGAGGTAGAGACTTGCTGTCTCGATAGCGGACGTCGTCTTGCGACAAGGGATAAGCACCACTTCTTTCGAGAAGCGATCTACAGCTACTAAGGCGCTGTCTGATCCATTACTTTCTGGCAGATCGGTGACAAAATCGACGGATATGTCCTGCCAGGGTCCACTAGGGACTTCTAAGGGTTGCAATAAACCAGAGCTAGGCTGGTTGGAATTCTTCATTCGTGCGCATCGATTGCAACGAGATACATAGTCTTTAATCTGAGTTGTGACACCAGGCCACCAATAGTGACGTAAGACTATATCAATAGTCTTTTCATTTCCGGGATGACCTGCCATAGGCGAGTCATGACATAATTTAAGGGTTTTGATTCTTAGATCTTCGTTATCTCCGTTTTTGGCCGGAACGTATAACTGGTTTCCTTCCTGGTAGAGAAGCCCGTTTGCTTCTTCACATATCTTGTGTTCTTTACATAGTTTCTGTACTTCCGTCTCAGTCAAGAGACACGTTTGATTAAATATATCTTGATGTAGCTGTGCCCCTTCATCGTAGATTGCGACTTTGGATGATGTTGTCCTTATCCGCTCCGGGGATATCATAACTATTCCCTTGTTGTCACCTTCTATACCTTGTGCATGATCTTCTCTTCTAGAGAGAGCATCTGCTTTCGCATTGGACGATCCTGGCTTGTATACGAAGGTATAATTGAATCTAGATAGATACTGTGCCCATCTGGCTTGTCTTCTAGACAGATCTTGCGCTTTCATAAAATACTGAAGGTTTGCATGATCGTTCCATACTTCAAACGGATGTTCCGTTCCTTCTAGATAGTGACGCCATTGTTCTAATGCTCTGATGATGCTCAACATCTCTTTATCTGCAATGGGGTAGTTTCTTTCTTCTGGGGACATCGAGTGCGAACTGAACGCCACTGGATGCCATTTGTCTTCTTTTAATATAGATAGCACTGCTCCTGTTGCATAGTCAGAGGCATCTGTTTCTAATCGGAATTGACAATCAATATCTGGGTAGGCGAGGATAGGAGCCATGGTGAATCGTTTTTTTAATTTATCGAAAGCGTCTTGTTGTGGAGAGTCCCATTTCCAAGAGACGTCCTTCTTTAGGAGGTCGTTTAGAGGTCTAGCGACTTGCGCATATCCTTCTATGAAGCGACGATAGTAATTGGCAAGACCGAGAAAGCTTCGCACTCCTTTCACGTTGGTAGGTGCTGGCCAATCTAAGATGGCATCGACTTTCTTGCGATCCATCTTGATCCCGTCTTGTCCTACAACCATCCCTAAATAATCGACTTCTTTCTTGAAGAAATGACACTTCTCTGGCTTGGCGAAGAGGTCATTCTCTTCTAGGCGCTTTAATACTTTCTTGACAATTTCTGCATGCTCTCGTTCATCGTCTGTTTTGGTAAATATCATGACGTCATCGATATAGACTACTATGACGTCTTCCATATCTGCGAATAATTCATTCATCATGGTTTGGAACGTGGCTGGGGAATTGCACAGTCCAAAGAACATAACCAGGGGTTCGAATGTTCCCTTATGTGTGACGAAGGCTGCTTTCCATTCATCACCTTCTTTGATTCGTACATTGTTGTACCCCCATCTGAGATCCAACGTGGTAAATAACTTGGCTCCCTTTAATCGATCTACAAGTTGTGAAATGAGAGGAAGTGGATAATTGTTTCGCACTGTCTGCGAGTTTAGATAGCGATAATCTTGTACCATGCGTTTTCGTCCATCTTTCTTTGGCACGAAGAAGACTGGTGACGTCTGAGGGGACTTAGAAGGTCTGATGTATCCTTTGGACGACTGGTCCTCTAGCCAGTCTGATACTTCTCTCTGTTCGTCTGCGCTCAGGGGTATAAGTCTTCCTTTCTTTGGTTGAAAGTCTTCCTTGAGATCTATAGCGTGGTCCCAAGATTTCCGTGTAGGCATTCTGGTAGATGCCTTTTCTTCGAATACTTTTAGATGCTCGTGATAGCATTCTGGTACCAATTCTGCTGCGGATTTCTTTTGATCCATAAGGGACTTAAGCTTTTCATCCACTGCTTGGCCTATTCTGATATCTCGTTCTTGTCTTTCGTTTTGTTTCTTTTCTAATGTTTTTATCTTTTCATAGACTTTATATTGAGCTTCCTGCTCTTCTTTTTCCAATAGTCTGAGATAGACGCTTTTGTCTCTGAGTTCCCAGCATTCTTTTCCGCAACTTCTTAATTTAATTTCCCCAGTCTTCCAATTTATATCTGGGTTATGCTTCTTTAACCAAGAGTAGCCGATCACCATCTGATTCTTTCCTAAACTGGTGACTTCTGCTTCGACTATCTCTCGGTGTCCTTTGTAATCTAGCAAGAGGGATGCGACATGCGTGATCTTGCCTGCTTCGTTCTGGGTGCCATCCACGTTATAGACGGTGAGAGGTTGTACAAGTTGCCTGAGTGGGAGAGCATGTTGCATGGCGAATACGTTATCTACGAAGACGCAGTTTGCGCCTGAGTCCAAAAGAGCTGATACTGAAATGAAATCTCGGTCAGTGTTTTTAGGTTTTACCTTTATTTTCATTTTTAGTTCGTTATCGATTTTGAGTGATCTACAAAAAATTCCTTCATCTGGGATTTGATCTGCAGGAGAGATTGAAGGATTAGCTTTCTTAGAAAAGGAATTAAGCACCGGTGTGACGCCCCGGCCGAGCCTCTGAGAGGACTCCTCTATCGGCAAAGAGGTAGAAATAATAGTAGAAGGTGCTGCCTCCGTATCGTAAATATGTAAACTAGAGAATCAATTGTCCGTTGGAAAGTGTACCTGCTTACGCTTACCTTCGCCTAGATTAGACCCAGTTCCTGAATCTAGGCTCTGCCTTTTACTGATTTCTTATTTTCGGCATCTTCGACGTCCCTGAAGAACGCCCTCGCTTCTTCAAACGACATGCCCCTTATTGCTGCCGTGGGGTCACGTCCTTTTCCTTTTTCGGCTTGTGTGCCGGGTGTGTAAATGTGTTCGGTGCTTTTAACGTCATCCGAAGACGTACTTCTTACTTGCCGGCGACGGCAATCTTTCTTATGGCCATTAGACCATCCACAAAGATCGCATTTAGTGGACGGTTTCTTGCATTGTTTGGCGAAGTGTCCTGCTTCGCCACAGTTGTAACATGACTTGGCTCCCTTTTGAGCCATTGAGATGTCCATTGCGTTCGGATCTCTTTCCTTCTTATAGGATCCATATCTTGATTGTGTCCGTCCTCTAATTAAATCTAGAGCTTCCAGACGGTTTCCTACATCTCTGAGTGTTTCCATCATTTCAGGTACTGTTTCTTTCCTGAGGTTGTTTTTCCAGATGTAGTCCATGATGTATCTTTTAGTATTTTGTTCTAGTAGGTAAACCCCATGTGGGTCTCCTAACTCTGCCTTTTCGAATTCTGAGAGCCATTTTACGAGAAAGTCATCAATGGGTTGGTTCTGCCCTTGTTTCATGTCATTGATCTTCTTTGTGGCGCGATCTTTGACGTTACTTCCTCTAAACAGACTTTTTAATTCTTTTTCGAGGTCTGTCCAGCTATATCCTTGATTGGTGTACATTCTTTGTAATCTTAGCTGTGCGAAGGGCCCTTCCCTTGGTCCTTTTAACCTGGATAGCACAGCCAAGATTGCTTCTCCTGTTTTCGGTTCGACGGCATGTTTATTAATTTCGATCCATGCCTGCATCTTCGCCCACCATTCATCAATTTTGGCGAACGATCCATCATAATCTCCTGGGTCTGCGAATACTTCCACTTTTCTCGTGCTGGCTGCTCTATCCTTTTCTTTCTCCTTTTCTTTGCCTGACCCACTCGGCGTAGATTGTCTTGTTGGGGGTTTCGGTTGTCCTCCAAGAGTCTGAATCATTTGAGTAAGATGCGCTATTGCGTTCTTTAATTGTGCTACTTCGCCAATGAGGTGGTCATATCTTTGGTCTTGTGTTTGCGCGAATTGTGCTATTGCTTCTAGGTGGTTAGCACCTGTATCTGCGAAAGTGGTGCGAAGGTCGGTAGCAGAAATGGGGATAAAAGACATTGTGATTGAGAGAGATGATAACTAGTATTTGTAGGATTTTCTTTGTTGTACCCGAAGTTGGACTCTGCTGAAACGATCGTTTCTCCTGATCGTTTGTGGATACTCGCGTTTCTGCCTTTTAACGTGAGGTTGTTCTCTATCTTGCTCCTCTGAGGCTTCTCTGTATCGCCTCCTTGCTATGCCTGCTTCGTTGACAAATTGTTGTGCGCCTAGTGTCGCTTCTAGGCGGATATTACGTGGTGCTACTGGCCACGCGAAAGGATCAGGCTGAGGGGATCTAGATGGACTCCGCTCAGGGGTGGTGGGATATCTAAGCGAGGCAAGGTCTGTGGCGGGGCTGAGGGTGCGTGCTGAGGGTGTGGGTTCCCAATAGTGGGTGTGACCCGTGAATCTTATGTCTGTGGCGATTAGATCGACTTCGCCTCCGTTTCCGAAACTATGCGGTTCTAGATCTTGTTCAACAAGCCTCCAGAACTCTTCTTCTGTGGCCGCAACGTCTGGCCAGTCGTTTGGGTCCTCTTCACTCTCTGTGCTCGCAGTTGCAAGCGAGTACTCCCTGGGCT
>JBBPTX010001248.1:0-11437 GCA_038094595.1 Pulveroboletus aff. annulatus
GTATAGTTAAATCTAGAGAGGTACTGTGCCCATCTGGCTTGTCTTCTAGACAGATCTTGTGCTTTCATAAAATATTGAAGGTTTGCGTGATCATTCCATACTTCAAACGGATGTTCTGTCCCTTCTAGATAATGACGCCATTGTTCTAATGCTCTGATGATACTCAACATCTCTTTATCTGTGATGGGGTAATTCCTTTCTTCGGGTGACATCGAATGCAAGCTAAACGCCACTGGATGCCATTTGTCTTCTTTTAATATAGATAGTACTGCTCCTGTTGCATAATCAGAAGCGTCTGTCTCTAATCGGAATTGACAATCGATGTCTGGGTAGGCGAGTGTTACGCGTGGCCTTGGGTAAGGTCGCGTGTAGACCTACGAGTGCCTAGAGACGAGGGGACGAGGGGACTCTGTGCTACGGTTGAGAATATCCGTAGGAAGGGGGTCGACCGTGGGGTTGCTGATTTATGTCTACTAAGCGTTATGCGAAGTAGTCAAGGTAACCTATGCCACACTGGCGATAGGGTCGAGGGTTTCGGGTAAGACACACACACGGACACAGAGAGCATTAATGTGTGAAGCGTTCACTCAGGTGTAGAACGAAGACACAAAGTAGATTGCTAGAGCTAACTAGGTGATAGCCATAGGTAGAACTAGGTTAAGGAAGAGAAACAAGGTGCCCTGTTGAAGGGTTTATATAGTGAAGAGAAAGATGTGACGGTAACGCGTCACGTAGTTAAGGGCCGGCGTGGGAAGCGGTATGAGAAGAGCAGAAACCAATGGTGAAACCACACATGAGAAAGAGACATAAGGGCCGGCGCATACGGCATGAGAAGATCAGAAGACGAACGAGTACCTGCGCGGTGAAGGATAAACACACTTACGAGATATGTGGAATGTCATAGAATGACGTGGAAAGTAGTGAAGTAAGCGTGAGAAAAGAAACAAGTGTCAGTTCGTAATGCTAAGTAAAGAAAAAGAGTAGACCCTGCAGCGAATCGTAACATTACCCCCTTAGTAACTCCGAAGCTACAGCGAGGACTTCTTACAATTCCCGAAAGGCGGGTCCGGGGGAACCTGTGATGTTGGCATATCCGACGTCGTCCAACTCGTCTTGATCTTCCACAGAGAAATCTGCGGGGGAGGATGGTGGGGGAGGACAATAGGATTGTTGTGACGAGGAGGAGGAGTGTCTAGACGAACGACGGGAGTTACTGGTTCGCTGGACGATCTGTCCATTCCGGAACGCGGCTTGGGGTCGGCGAGGACGAGAGGAGGGAGAGGCGCGTGGGGTAGCGGCGGTAGACGAGATGCGAGAGGCAAGGGAACGAGGGGGGCCTGGACAGCGTGTGAAAGAATGCCCGGGGGCACGACGGTTGCAACCTCGGCATGTGTACTGTTGACAGGAAAGCTGAGTGTGGCCAAGGCAGTGACATGTGAAGCAACGCTGATTGAAATGAGGATGTCCAATAAAAATTCGATCCCTGCCGTTACGGCCGGTCCACCAGTCATTGAGGGTTTGCCGATGGATGGGCAACCCATCCCTGAGCACGACGTCGCCAAGTCCTCGACCAGCGGCAGCTAGGTCTCGAAAGTGGTTGTCTACGTCGAGGAGGAAGGTATCGTACCCGGATTGAAACCCGTGAGAGTAGAGAGAATGACGCGCGTGGTAGATGTAGTCCATCATGGTCCTGCCAAGGGTGGTATGAGGGAATACGGGTCCCGACCCAGAGATGAAGGAGGCGATGCGGTTTAGCTGCATAGCCGTGTCGAACCAAGTATAGAGAGGGGAACCTTCAGCAGCATAAACACTAATAGGTACACGGAGGCGATCATCAGATAAAAACATGTGAAAACGGACGTATTCCTCATCGGTAAACCGTTCTTCCCGGAGACGGTTGGTATGGCGATGTCCAGAGACATCGAGGGGGACCTGAGTGTCCCATCCAGAGTGGACTCCGAGAGAGTCGGAGCTGGGAGCTCGGATTAGGGCTGGGCGATGGACGCCTAAGAATGAGGGAGGTCCGGGAGAAGGTTCCCGATGGGGCAGAGGGGTAAACGACGGAGAGGTCTGGATCCGGCCAGAGATGGGAGAGACATGGGAGGTGGGAACACCACCAACAAGAGTGGTGAAGTTGACAGGTTGTGGGGCGGCGGGGAGAGTAGGAGAGACCCTCTCGGGGTCGGCAGTGGGAAGACGGACGGTGTTCGGGTTGGTGGAAGGAACTGCGGCGGGGGCATTGATGGCAGAGAATTCAATAGCCATTAAGAGGAGGTGGAGCGGGCTGGTTTGCGGTATGGTGAACGTACGGGTGAAAGAGAGAAAGCGGTGGGGTGTCGTTTTTTATAATCGTCAAGTATCTCCGATGAATGTTTCAGGTTCCGCTCAGGTTCCCATGAGTCTTCTTCGGCGGAGTACCCTTTCCATCGGATTAGGTACTGGTGGGACGACGGCATTCCGCGATGCCGTAGAATAGTTTCGATTTCATATTCTTCTTGTCCTTCGACAAGATCCGGGGGTGGTGTAGGGAAATTCGGGCCGTGTACGGGGTTTTCGCGATAGGGTGATAAGAGAGAAGCATGGAACGTGTTGTGGATTTTCCACGTTCGTGGGAGTCGGAGGCGATAGGTAACGGGGGATAATACGTCCGTGATAGTAAAAGGTCCTTCCCGTTTTGCGGCGAATTTCGGATCTGGGATGGATCTTTTCAGGTTTCGGGCTTCCAGCCAAACTTTGTCTCCTTTGGTGAAGGGTTTAAACGGGGATCGCGATCTTGCGGCCATAGTTTGTTGTGCGAGTTCATGGGCGGCGAGAGCTTCGTCCCTTAGGGCGATTAAGTTTTTGAGGCGAGTTTCGACGGCGGGAATCTTGGTTTCGGTGATTACTGAAGGAAGAGCACGGGGTTCGTATCCCATCATGAGGAGGAATGGGGATTTGCCGGTGACGGAATGGGGGCGGTGATTGTGAGTAAATTCGGCGTGAGAGATATGGTCAGACCAGGAGGAAGGGAGATTTCCGCAGTAGATGCGGAGATACGTTTCGATCTCCTGGTTGACTCGTTCGGTTTCCCCGTCAGTTTGTGGGTGGTAAGCGGTAGAGAGGGAAAGATCGTAGTTGAGGAGACGTCCAAGTTCATTGGCAAAGGAGGAGGCGAATTGAGGACCTCGGTCTGAGATTATTTTATCGTAGAGGCCAAAGCGTTTGTAGATTTTGTGAAAGAAAAGATAGGCGATTCCCTCGGCGGTGACAGTTTTCTTTGTAGGGCAAAGAATTACCCCCTTAGTAAGGCCGTGGTCCACCACGACCAAAAGACTATCGAACCCCCCGGAGAGCGGGAGGTCGGTGATAAGATCGCAGGAGAGCTACTGAAAGGGGCGAGAGCAAGAGGAGGGGATCGGGGAGAGCGGAGGGGAGGAAGGGTGGGTGTTGACCTTAGAGCGTTGGCAAATAGCGCAACCTTCCACGTAGGAGCGGACGAAGGTGGCGAGGCCCGGCCACCAAAAGTCGGCAGCGACGAGCTGGCGGGTTTTGAGGAAGCCGGGGTGTCCGGCAGAGTAATGGTCATGGCAACGGGCAACGATGGAACGGCGGAGAGGTTGGTCCTCAGGGACGTAGACGCGGTCCTGGTAAAGGAGCACACCGTCCCAATACTGCCAGTCCGAGAGGTGGGAGCGGGCGGCGGGGGGAATACGACCTTCGAGTTCCTGGAGTTTATGGAGAACGAGGTCGTCGGAGGCAGAGGCGGAGGATATGACCGAGGAAAGGGCGGAGTCGATGATTCGGACGAAAAGGGAGTCGGGGAGGAGAGTAACTCCGGTGTTGTCGTCGTCAGTATGTGGGAGGAGGTCTGGGCAGCGAGAGAGAGCATCCGGACCAGCGAGGTGGGAGCCAGGGACATGGGTGATATGATAGTCAAAGTCCGCCAGGTCGAGCATCCAACGGGCTTGTCGTCGGTTGAGGTCTTGGGGGCGGCGGAAGTATGTGAGGTTTTTGTGGTCGGTGAAGACCATGATGGGGAAAGGAGACCCGTGGAGGTAGTGTCGCCATGCCTTGAAACCGCGGAGAACGGCAAGGAGTTCTCGATCGTGGATATCGTAATTCCGTTCGGCGGGGGCGAACGTCTGGGAGAGGTACGAGCAGGGGTGCCAGTCACCGTTGGAGTCGGTCTGGAGAAGGATCCCTCCGGAGGCGTATTTAGAGGCATCCGTGGCGATGGCGAAGGGACGGGTGACGTCGGGCATGAAAAGGACGGGTCGTCGCGTGAAGAGGGTTTTCAATTGTTCGAAGGCAGTCTGGCGAGCAGGTGACCAGTCCCATGGCTGGGTTTTCTTTGTGAGGTCGATGAGGGGGCGGGCGATGTCAGAGTATCCTGGAATAAATCTACGATAGAAGTTGGCAAATCCTAGAAAAGAGCGGACATCTTTGACTTTCTTCGGGGTGGGCCATTTCGCAATCCCGTCAAGCTTGACGGGGTCCATGGCGATTTGTCCTTCTTTGACGATCATCCCGAGGTATTCCACTTCAGGAACGGCGAAGGTGCACTTTTCCAGTTTGAGATGTAGATCAAGCTCGGTCATTCGTTGGAGGACGCGGCGAGTTCGTTCGGTGTGGGTGTCGTCGTCGGGAGAGAAGATGAGGAGGTCGTCCATGTAGATAACGAGCCATCCTTCGGCAATCATGTCACAGAAGGAGTCGTTCATAAACCGTTGAAACATGGCGGGGGAGTTGGTCATTCCAAAAAACATGACCAAGGGTTCGAAGAGTCCTTTGTGCGTGAGGAATGCTCCCTTCCATTGATGTCCGTCTTTGATCCGGACGTTGTTATACCCCCATCGGACGTCGAACTTGGTAAAAACGTGGGCGCCTTTGAGTTTGTCAAGAAGATCTGTGATGAGGGGAAGGGGATAGGCGTCGCGAACGGTGTGTTTGTTGAGATATCGATAGTCTTGACAGGGGCGGAGCTTTCCATCTTTTTTCTTGACGAAAAAGAACGGGGATGCTTGGGGGGAAGTGGACGGACGGATTTTTCCAGCGGCGAGGTTTTCGTCAAGGAAGTCTTCGGTGGCTTTCTTTTCATCCGGGGTCAGGGGGTAGAGTTTCCCTATCTTTGGGACAAAGGAATCCTTGACATTGATTTCATGGTCGTATGGGCGAGAAGGAGGAAGGGAGTCTGCGGTTTCTTTCGAGAAGACGGAGGCGAAGTCTTTGTAGGTGTCTGGGAGAGTTACTTTGGGTTTCGCCTTTTCGGCTGCAGCGGTGAGCTCAGTGGCTGTAGTTATCTTTGCGACAAGCTTCGGGTGTGTCTGGTGATATCTAGACCCGGAACGCGTGATTCTTTGGCAAGCGTAGTGATGGAGAGCCGATTTCACATAGTGTCCGCCATCGGGGAGATCTAGGAAGATCGAGAGAGCGTGGTTCGGGATAGTTTCCACCAAGGTGTGTTGCGGGGGTGGTGGAGGGGTGGTCTTTGGGAGTCGTTCGTTGTGTCGTTTGGTGTCTCGGGCGAAGGAGTGGTAGAGCATAGCAGACTCATCGATCTCTTCCGAGATAGAAAGTGTCCTGGCTGTCCAGTTGATGTCGGGGTTGGTAGCGCGAAGCCAGGGTGATCCGAGGATAACATTTTCATTTCCACAATGCATAACATGGAATAGTACTTGTTGGGCGACCCCTTCGATGTTGAGGAAGAGGGAGGAGGTGAACCGTATTGCTCCTTTGGCGTTTATTGTTTGGTCTACGTTTCGTACTGAGATGGGTTTCGGGAGCTTGTTCAAGGATAGTCGATGTTTTCGGGCAAAGCCCCAGTCAAGGCAGTTGATGTCTGCTCCGCTGTCAACAAGAGCGTGGGTGTCGACGGTTTTCATTGTGTGCGAAGGGTCTATGAGTTGGAGGGGGATGCGCATAGATTTCTTTGATTGGGATAAAAGTACAGGGGCACACGTAAATGAGGAAGGGGCTGACGTCGAGACAGTCTTCCTTTCTAAAAATCCACAACAATCCTCGCTACTGCTTCTTCGTCATCGTCATCGTCTTCTTCGATTTTGGCGAGCGAGGGGATGTCGTTGTTTTCTTCTTCCTCCACCTTTTGGACCGTTTTCTTCGGCTTCGGGGTGTTTGGGAATCCTGGGCATTTGGATGACATGTGCCCTTTTTGCCTGCAACAGAAGCATCGTCCCTCTCTGATACACTTCTTCCGTTCTTCTGGAGTAAGCTTGGTAAGTCAGACGACGTCTACGTCCATGGCATTAGGGTCTTTGGCGGGGGTGGGGGTGGAGTACTGGTGGTACGTGGTACGGATGGGGGTTCTGTGGCGAGCGGCAATTTCTTTTGCTTGGTCCATGTGTGTCTGGAAGGTTACGGCCTTTTTAAGCCACGAGTCGATGGTGGTGGGGATGGTTTCCATTGCGAGGATGCAGCGCATGAGGGGTTCAGGGATGGCGGCCGAGTAATAGCCGATTAAGACGTTGTGATCGGTGATGCCAGCGATGGCGTAATGGTTTTGAAACTGAGCATTGTACTCAGTAAGCGAGGGGGAGTAGCCACCACCTTTGGTGACGGTCATGCGGGTGGTGGTAAGCCAAGCAATGGCGTTACCCGTGGTGTCGTAGTGTTTGAATGCCTTGAGGAATTCGTCGCGGAAGTTGTCCCAGGAGCCCATAGAGATGGATCCATCGGTGGCGATTTTCAAGGCGCGGAAGGTGTTTGCCCATGTAAGTGCGGGTCCTTTGGTCATATATGACAGCGCGAAGGCTATCTGCTTCGGAGCGGTGTTGTAAACGTCGGAATTGACGTTTAAGTAGAAGACGACGGAGTCGAGCCATTGTTTGGCTGTTTTGTAGTCACCATCGTACTTCTCGGGGGTGCCAATACGGAGTTCAACAGGTTTGTTGGCCATTGGTGGGATCGGGGGAAAGATGTGGCCGGTTTGGCGACGAGGGGTCAGAGATGGTGGCGTAGGGGGACGAGGGATCTGCAGGGAGGCAGTCAGGTGGTGGGAAAGATCGCGGGTAGCGTCTTCTTCTTCAGAGTCGAGGAGGGGTTCGTCAGGGTCTTCTTCCCAGAAGTCTGGGTTGGGTTCGTCGGGGGTGTCAGAAGAATCAGAGTGGTGGGTTCGAAGGGGCTCTCGAGGGTTCCAGCGGGAGTCGGTGGTTCGGGTGTGGCGAGAGGACGAAATGGTGGGCGTACGTGATAGTGCGCGACGAGTGAAACCTAGTTCTTTTGTTATGCGTGGCCTTGGGTAAGGTCGCGCGTAGACCTACGAGTGCCTAGGGACGAGGGGACGAGGGGACTCTGTGCTACGGTTGAGAATATCCGTAGAAAGGGGGTCGACCGTGGGGTTGCCGATTTATGTCTACTAAGCGTTATGCGAAGTAGTCAAGGTAACCTATGCCACACTGGCGATAGGGTCGAGGGTTTCGGGTAAGACACACACACGGATGCGGAGAGCGTTAATGTGTGAAGCGTTCACTCAGGTGTAGAACGAAGACACAAAGTAGATTGCTAGAGCTAACTAGGCGATAGCCATAGGTAGAACTAGGTTAAGGAAGAGAAACAAGGTGCCCTGTTGAAGGGTTTATATAGTGAAGAGAAAGATGTGATGGTAACGCGTCACGTAGTTAAGGGCCGGCGTGGGAAGCAGTATGAGAAGAGCAGAAACCAATGGCGAAACCACGCATGAGAAAGAGACATAAGGGCCGGCGCATACGGCGTGAGAAGATCAGAAGACGAACGAGTACCTGCGCGGTGAAGGATAAACACGCTTACGAGATATGTGGAATGTCGTAGAACGACGTGGAAAGTAGTAAAGTAAGCGTGAGAAAAGAAACAAGTGTCAGTTCGTAATGCTAAGTAAAGAAAAAGAGTAGACCCTGCAGCGAATCGTAACAGCGAGGATAGGAGCCGTGGTGAACCACTCTTTTAATTTATTGAAAGCGTCCTGCTGTGGTGAGTCCCATTTCCAAGGGATGTCTTTCTTTAGGAGGTCGTTCAGAGGCCTAGCGACTTGCGCATATCCTTCTATGAAGCAACGATAGTAATTGGCAAGACCGAGAAAGCTTTGCACCCCTTTTACGTTGGTAGGTGCTGGCCAATCTAAGATGGCATCGACTTTCTTGCGATCCATCTTGATCCCATCTTGTCCTACAACCATCCCCAAATAATCGACTTCTTTCTTGAAGAAATGACACTTCTCTGGCTTAGCAAAGAGGTCATTCTCTTCCAGGCGCTTTAATACTTTCTTGATGATTTCTGCGTGCTCTCATTCATCGTCTGTCTTGGTAAATATCATGACATCATTGATATAGACTACTACGACATCTTCCATGTCTGCAAATAACTCGTTCATCATGGTTTGGAACGTGGCTGGAGAATTGCACAATCCAAAGAACATAACCAGGGGTTCGAACGTTCCTTTATGCATGACGAAGGCTGCTTTCCATTCATCACCTTCTTTGATGCATACGTTGTTGTATCCCCATCTGAGATCCAACGTGGTAAATAGCTTTGCTCCTTTTAATCGATCTACGAGTTGCAAAATCAAAGGGAGGGGGTAATTGTTTCGCACTGTTTGCGAGTTTAGATAACGGTAATCTTGTACCATGCATTTTCATCCATCTTTCTTTGGCACGAAGAAGACTGGTGATGTCTGAGGAGACTTAGAAGGTCTGATGTATCCCTTGGACGACTGGTCTTCTAGCCAGTCTGACACTTCTTTCTGTTCATCTGTGCTCAGGGGTATTAACCTTCCTTTCTTCGGTTGGAAGTCTTCTTTAAGATCAATTGCGTGATCCCAAGATTTTCGTGTGGGCATTCTAGTTGATGCCTTTTCTTCGAATACTTTAAGATGTTCGTGATAACATTCTGGCACGAGTTCTGCAGCGGACTTCTTTTGATCCATAAGGGACTTAAGCTTTTCGTCCACTGCTTGGCCTATTCTAATATTTCGTTCTTGTTTTTCGTTTTGTTCTTTTTCTAGTGTTTTTATCTTTTCATATACTTTATATTGAACTTCCTGCTCTTCTTTTTCCAATAGTCTGAGATAGACGCTTTTATCTCTGAGTTTCCAACACTCTCTTTCGCAACTTCTTAGTTTGATTTCCCCAGGTTTCCAATCGATATCTGGGTTATGTTTCTTTAACCAAGAGTAGCCAATCACCATTTGATTCTTTCCCAAACTGGTGACTTCTGCTTCGACTATCTCTCGATGTCCTTTGTAATCTAGCAGGAGGGATGCAACATGCATGATCTTGCCTGCTTCGTTCTGAGTACCGTCCATGTTATAGACGGTGAGGGGTTGTGCGAGTTGCCTGAGTGGAAGTGCGTGTTGCATGGCAAATACGTTATCTACAAAGACGCAGTTTGTGCCTGAATCCAAGAGAGCTAAAACTGAAATAAAATCTTGGTCAGTATTCTTGGGTTTTACCTTTATCTTCATTTTTAGTTCGTTATCGATTTTCAATGATCTGCAAAAGATTCCTTCTTCTGGGATTTGATCTGCAGGTGAGATTGAAGGGTTAGCTTTCGTTGAAGAGGAATTAAGCACCGGTGTGACGCCCCGGCCGAGCCTCTGAGAGGACTCCTCCATTGGCAAAGAAGTAGAAATAATAGTGGAAGGCGCTGCTTCCGTATCGTAAACATGTAAACTAGAGAAACGATTGTCCGTTGGAAAGTGTACCTGCTTACACTTACCTTCGCCTAGATTAGACCCAGTTCCTGAATCTAGGCTTTGCCTTTTGCCGACTTCTTATTCTCGGCATCTTCGACGTCCCTGAAGAACGCCCTTGCTTCTTCGAACGACATGCCCCTTATTGCCATTGTGGGGTCATGTCCTTTTCCCTTTTCGGCTTGGGTGCCGGGTGTGTAAATGTGTTTGGTGCTTTTAGTGTCATCCGAGGACGTACTTCTTACTTGCCAGCGTCGGCAATCCCTTTTGTGGCCGTTGGACCATCCACAAAGATCGCACTTAGTGGACGGTTTCTTACATTGTTTGGCGAAATGGCCTGCTTCGCCACAGTTGTAGCAGGACTTAGCTCCCTTTTGAGCTGCTGAAATATCCATAGCGTTTGGGTCCTTCTCTTTTCTATAAGACCCGTATCTGGATTGCGTTCGTCCTCTGATTAGATCTAGGGCTTCCAAACGATTTCCCACATCTCTGAGTGTTTCCATCATTTCGGGTACCGTTTCTTTTCTGAGGTTGTTTTTCCAGATATAGTCCATAATATATCTTTTGGTGTTTTGTTCTAGCAGGTAGACTCCGTGTGGATCTCCCAGCTCTGCCTTCTCAAATTCTGAGAGCCATTTGACTAAAAAGTCATCGATGGGTTGATTTTGTCCTTGTTTCATGTCATTGATCTTTTTCGTAGCGCGATCTTTGACATTGCTTCCTCTGAACAGACTTCTTAACTCCTTTTCGAGGTCTATCCAGCTGTACCCTTGGTTGGTATACATTCTTTGCAATCTCAGTTGCGCGAAGGGTCCTGCCCTTGGTCCTTTTAGTCTTGACAGTACGGCTAAAATTGCTTCTCCTGTTTTAGGTTCGACGGCATGTTTATTGATTTCGATCCAGGCTTGCATTTTTGCCCACCATTCATCGAATTTGGCAAACGATCCATCATAATCTCCTGGATCTGCAAATACTTCTACTTTTCTCGTGCTAGATGCTCTATCTTTTTCTTTTTCCTTTTCTTTCCCTGATCCACTTGGCGTGGGTTGTCTCGTTGGGGGTTTTGGTTGTGCTCCTAGAGCCTGAATCATTTGAGTGAGATGTGCTATTGCGTTCTTGAGTTGTGCCACCTCGCCAATGAGGTGGTCATATCTGTTATCTTGTGTTTGTGCAAATTGTGCAATGGCTTCTAAGTGGTTTGCACCTGTGTCTGCGAATGTGGTGCGGAGATCATTGGCGGAGATGGGAACGAAAGACATTGCGATTGAGAGAGATGGTAACTAGTATTTGTAGGTTTTTCTCTGTTGTACCCTTAACTGAATACGACTGCCTCTGTCGTTCCTCTTTATCGTTTGCTCGCGACGTTGTCTCTTAACTCGTGGTTGATCCTCTATGTCTGCGTGTAAAGCTTCAATGCTTTCTTCTCTGTATCGTCTTCTGGCTAAGGCGATTTCTTCCTCTGCACGTGTTGCCCCTAATGTGGCGTTTAAGCGAATATTACGTGGTTCTTCTGGCCATGCAAAAGGGTCTGCTGAAGGGCTTCTTAATGGGGTAGTTGGGTACCTTAATGACGCTAAGTCGGTGATGGGGCTTAAACTTTGATGTGATGGCGTGGGATTCCAATAATAGGTGTCCCCTGTGAATCTGATATCTGTGGCGATGACGTCTACGTCACCTCCGTTTCCGAAGCTGTAGGGTTGGAGGTCTTCTTCAACTAATCTCCAGAATTCTTCTTCTGTGGCTGCAACTTCTGGCCAGTCGTTTGGGTCTACTTCACTC
>JBBPTX010001249.1:0-11434 GCA_038094595.1 Pulveroboletus aff. annulatus
TATGTCTACTAATTCCCAAGGTCTGGCTAGATTGATGGTGGGGAGATACACTGTGAAAGGGAGAAGAGATTGGTGAAAGGAGATGGGCACTGATAGTAGGCCCCTATTAGTGCTATCCTAAAGTACCCGAAGATGCGCTCACTTGCTAGAGCCTCGTAATGCAAGGGAGAAGGCTAGACGCATCTGTTACTGCTGGTAGATAGTGAAAGGGTGTAAGGATGTAAGACAGTCTAGTTCTAGTGTTGTGACTACAAAACTTGCAGGCAATCACTATCTTTCTAGAAGTCGAGTAGAGAAACTATCTTAAGTATGATTTATAGGAGGGGAACAAGAGAACTAGACTGGAGACTTAGCTTCATCCAGTCTTGCTTTATATACTATTCTACATGTAGATACATGTTATGTACCAATCTAGATATGTATCTACATAAGACCATCCCCTAGGCCCAACATGATCAACATGAGGAGTCGGCCTGTAGTGGAGATTAATATTTACATGAGGTTGCCAGCCGTTGATCTGCTGTGGGTGGGTGGAATGGAAGGTGTCAATGGTAATTAAAGATAAGGGATCACATCACAGTGATAGGGTGGCTGAGGTGAGGTCTGTGATGATCACGATGTTTTAAATACATGTAGTGATCAGTGGGGTGAAGGTGAAGAGCTGAAGATAAAGCCCACTGATCTAGAAGAGCCCGTAGATCCCCTGTGTCTAGCACAGTGTCTAGGTCGGATTTTCCCTTAATAAGATAAAAGAGCATCCATATGTGCTAAGTAAAGGGTGAAAAATACATAGCTGTAACACTCATCAATCATCCTCTTCCTCCCAGAATTCTTATCATTCCGTGCCATCCTCCCACCGTGCCCCTTTACCCTATGAGAATGGAGATGAATTAGATGATGTCAGCTATGCTAACATCACTGGCTCTCTGGGACCCACCTTTAGGGAATTGTAAGGAATCCTCGCCATAGCTTCAGATTACTAAGGGGGTAATGTTACGATTCACTTGCAGGACGAACACTTTTTCTTTTCTTTCTCTTTTGGACTAACCATTTACTTTCTTATGCTTAACTTGCATCCTTCCATGTCATTCTATGACATTCCATACATCTCATAAGCATGCTTATCCTTCATCACGCAGGTACTCTTTTTCTTCTGCTCTTCTCATGCCGTATGTGCCAGCCCTTAACGTTTCCTTCTCATGTGTGGGTTCTCTACGATTTTTCCATGTTCTATCGGCGTTTCCCATGCCAGTCCTTAACCATCGTGACACATAACTGTCACGCTTCTGCTTTGCAATATAAACTCTTCAACAGGGCCTTTCATTTCTCTTCCCTAGCTTAGTTCTACCTATGGCTTTCCGCCTAGATACTCTAAGCAATCTACTCCTGTTCCTTGTATCTTTGCTCTACCATTAAGTGAGTGCTTCACTCGACAACCCACTTATCTTTACATGTCTTGAACTCTTGACCCCACAACCCACTAGTCAAGCTAGGTAGCAGTACCCTCCGACCTGTCAACACCCTTGATAGTACCCCTGACCCAGCATCCCCACAGCTGGCCCCATGTTATCATATATATGAATGACTGACTCCTCGACCCTACTAGGCGATAGTAGATCTACACATGACCTTACCCAAGGCCACGCATAACAGCTTCGGCCTCTATAACAAGATTATCTCTGACCACAGCCCCCAATTCACCTCTACCTTTTCCAAAGAACTCAGACATCTCCTAAACTATGATCTCTCCCTCTCTACTGCATACCATCCTCAAACTGATGGTGAAACCGAACACATCAATCAGGAAGTTGAAACTTATCTGTGCATCTACTACAGAGATCACCCTTCTACTTGGTCTGATCATATCTCCCATGCAGAATTTATCCACAATCACTGCCCTCACTCTGTCATCAGCAAATCCCCATCCTATCTCATGATGGGATATGAACCCCATGTCCTTCCATCAATTATCACCGAAATCAACATACTCACTATCAAATCCTGTCTCAAGGATCTAATAGCCCTATGAGATAAAGCCCTAGCATCCCATGAACTTGTGCGACAAGTCATGGCATCTAGATCAAAATCAAAGTTTGTTCCCTTTACAAAAGGGGAACAAGTTTGACTTGAAGTCCAGAATCTCAAGAGATCCATACAAAATCTGAAGTTCGCTGCAAAATGTGAAGGTCCCTTTATCATCTCCAACACTATTTCCCTAGTTTCCTATTGCCTCTGACTCCCATGAATGTGGAAAATTCACAACATGTTCCACACTTCTTTGCTATCACCCTATTGTGAAAATAACATCCATGGCCCAAACTTCCCTACTCTGTCTCTGAATCTTGTTGAAGGATAAGAAGAATCTAAAATTGAATGAATCTTATGACATTGCGGAATGCTGTCAGCCCATCAATACCTGATCCGATGGAAAGGATATTTGGCCAAAGAAGACTCCTGGGAACCTGAGCAAAACCTGAAAAATTTATTGGAGCTTCTATTAGACTATAAAAAACGCAACCCTTGCGCCTTCTCTCTTTCATCCCCTTGCCCACCATACTGCAGATAAAACTGTTCCACCTTCTCCTAATGACCATTGAATTCTTCCACATTGATGCCCCTGCTGCACTCCCTGTTATAGCTATATAATTTTTCATCCTTCTTTATGCACTTACAGACATTTTCTTTATCTTATCAAGGGAAAACCCGACTTAGACACTGTACCAGACACAGGGGATCTACGGGCCCTTCTAGATCAGTGGGCTTCACTTTCAACCCTTCGCCCCACTAATCACTGAAGCGACTACTCTCTTCGATGTAATCTGAAGTGAGGGAGACTGAACTAGATCTCTATCTAATCAAGGAGCGAGATAGGAATCTTAATCAGTCTGAGGGAAGACGGATAATATGAATAGGAAATGTATGAAGGAACTCTCAAAGTTGCTCTTATATCGGGGAGATAGGAGAGACGGCTTGCTGTGACGTTACATTCACAAGTGAAGCTGGATCCAACTTGGGCAAGAGGTAGGAGTGATCAAAAGTGGAACAACTTAGGGAAGTAACTCCAAGTGTTCCCTATATTTATACACTATGATACAAGTGGAGATACAAATGTTCTAAGTCAGCTGGGTAGAGGGTATGGTAAAGGGTATGACATATGTGTGGAGTAGGGCAGTGTTTATGCTGGCTAGGGTGAGGCAAATATGAAAAGAATGGAAGTGTGATAGTGAAAGGATAGGTCTAGAGCAAGGAGATTAAAGTAATGCATATGAGGTGAGACACCTAGACCAGTGATGTCATGATGACATCATATCTTATCTAATCAGGTAAGAAGGTAAAGGAATAGCGAAGGGAATGATCTTAGATAAGATCATGGGAAGATAAGATTAGATAATGAGGAAAATGCGAAAATGTCAGTTTCACGAAATCAATTTGTAACAATCACAGATACATATTTAATACATTGTGATCATCACAGACCTCACATTAGTCACCCCATCACTGTGATGTGATCCCTTATCTTTAATCACTGTTGACACCTTCCATTCTACCCACCTGCAGCAGATCAATGGCTAGTAGCTTCATGTATATATTAATCTCCGTTACAGGCCGACTTCTCATGTTGATCATGTTGGGTGTTACGTGTGACCCTTGGGTATGGTCGCGCGTAGACCTACGAGGCCTAGGGTCGGAGGGTACGACGAAGACGGTTGAGAATATCCGTCAAGGTAACGGCCGTGGGGTTGCCAGACTTGGTCTATCAAGCGTAGAGCGAGGTAGTCAAAGGTAACCTATGCCACACTGGCGATAGGGTCAAGGGTTCAAGGTTAGACACACTTGGACGCGTGGGACGTCGAAGTGTGAAGTGTTCACTCAAGTGTAGAACGAGGACACAAAGGTAGATTGCTAGGTCTAACTAGGCACAAGCCGTAGGTAGAACTAGGTTAGAGAAAAGACGGAAGACGCCCTGTTGAAGGGTTTAAATAGTGAAGCGAAAGTGTGACGGTTACGCGTCACATAGTTTTAAGGGCCGGCGTGGTAACGGCGTGAGAAGAGTGGAAGCCAATAGCAAAATCACGCAAGAGATAGAGACATAAGGGCCGGCGCATACGGCGTGAGAAGAGCAGAAGATATCCGAGTACCTGCGCAGTGAGGGATAAGCACGCTTATGAGAGATATGGAAAGTCGTAAAACGACAAGGAATGTGGCAAGTTAAGCGTGAGAAAAGAAACAAGTGTCAGTCCGTAATGTTAAGTAAAGAAAAGGAGTAAACCCTGCGTCGAATCGTAACATTGGGCCTAGGGGATGGACTTATGTAGATACATATATAGATTGATACACAACATGTATCTACAAGTAGAAGAGTATATAAAGTAAGACTGGACGGAGCTCAGTCTCCAGTCTAGTTCTCTTGTTCCCTGCCTACAAAGTTCCCCTCTTAAGATAGTCATCCCACTCAACGTTTAGAGATAGTGATTGCCCTGCAAGATTGTAGTCGCAACACTCCCTACCACAAATCCCTGCACTGTCTCTATTTCCATTACCAACTCTGAGAGGGTCTTGTTACAATTTATTATGCCAGGTGCACCTCTTTTCTTTTCTTTTCTCTCTCTCTCTCTTCCTGTTCCCACAAGTATGCTCACATTTCAGCTCTTCTTGGCTGCTGTGTTTCCCCTTGGCCCTTTGTCCCTTGGCTCTCCGAGGTCTTTCTCATGTATGTCATCATACCTACGTGATTATGTGCACTTATCTTCCATGTGTTGCCTTATTGCACATGTGTTCTGCTTCTCTCGCTGCATGCACTGGCACATTGCATTTCCCTCTCACATGTGGATTCTATCACATTCTATCACATTCTATCGCCACTTCCCATGCCGGCCCTTAATCCTTCCCCTTGACCCTGTGACATTACCATCACATGTCACTCTTCACTATATATACCAATTGATTTGGCCTTATGCCTCTCTTCCCTAGCTTTGATCTCACTACCAATCCTCCGGTGGGAGATCCCCAAGTCTCTCCTCGTTTTCCAATGCTCACCTCAGTGTACCTATTCTCTCTCTCGCTATCCATGGCCTTCGTCGCCACCCTTGTCATTGTCCTTGAACCTATGTCCTTGTGCTCCATTGCTTAGCAAGATAGTGGCAATGTCTCGATTGAACCCTCACCATCCCATTACCTCTTCGTACCATTAAAGAGCTTCCATGGAGGGTCGTCCACCATTGCATCCTTGACCTCTCATTCATTGAACCTCCCTTGTCCTTGAGGCTACCTCATATGCCTACAGTCATATCACTCTAATCATTCGACCCCGCCCTATCCCTGTTATAGCTATGTATTTTTACTCTTCAACTCAAGCATATATGGATGCTTTCTTTATCTTATCAAGGGAAAACCTGACCTAGACACTGTGCTAGACACAGGGGATCTATGGGCCCTTCTAGATCTGTGGGCTTCACCTTCTACTCTTCACCTCTCATCCCACAGATCACAACACGTATTTAATACATCGTGATCATCACAGACCTCGCATCAGTCACCCCATCACTGTGATGTGATCCCTTATCTTTAATTACTGTTGACACCTTCCATTCCACCCACTTGCAGCAGATCAACGGCTGGTAACCTCATGTATGTATTAATCTCCATTACAGGCTGACTCCTCATGTCGATCATATTGGGCCTAGGGGATGGACTTATGTAGATACGTATCTATAGTGGTACACAACATGTATCTACACATAGAATAGTATATAAAGCAAGACTGGACGGAGCTCAGTCTCCAGTCTAGTTCTCTTCTTCCCCTCCTATGAGTCAAACCTAAGATAGTATTTCCTCTCAATGTCTAAGAAGATAGTGATTGCCTGCAAGACTTGTAGTTGCAACACCTATAGTCTTGGCAGGGGTGGAGTTTACCATCTTTCTTTTTGACAAAGAAGAATGGTGATGCTTGAGGGGAGTTTGAAGGGTGGATTTTGCCAGCAGCAAGGTTCTTGTCTAAGAAATCTTTACTGGCTTTCTTTTCATTGGGAGTGAGCAGGTAGAGTTTGTCGATCTTGAGGGTGAACGAATCCTTGATGTTGATCTTGTGATCATATGGTCTAAAAGGGGGAAGAGAGTCAGCAGATTCTTTGGTGAATATGAATGTGAAATTTTTGTATGTGTTGGGTAGGGTGACTTTTGGCTTGGCCATCTCGGCGGCTGCCATGAGTTCCATAGTGGTAGTGAGCTTGGCAACAAGCTTCGGGTGAATCTGATGATATCAGGATTCCAACTTGAGGACCCATTGGCAAGAGTTGTTATATAATGCACATTGGACATAAAGGTTTCCATCAGGCATATCAAGGAATGTAGAGAGTGTGTGATCAGGGATGGTCTCGACCATAATGTGATGTGGGGGATTTGCAGGGGGGGCTTAGGGTTGAGCATTGTGGTGTCATTTGAGGTCCATGATGTGGATATGGTATAGGGAGGCAGATTCATTGACTGATTCGGGGATGTTAATCATCTGCGACGACCAATCGATGAACGGGTTCGTAAGCTTTAACCAAGGCATCCTGAGAATCACATTCTCGGACCTGCAGTGCATGACATGGAATCATACATGTTGGGCAATCCCCTTGATGTTGATGAACAGGGAGGCGATGTATTGGATGGCTCCTTGAGCGTTCGGGGTTTGATTGACATTGTTGACTGGGATGGGAGCCGGGAGCTTGTCAAGGGGGAGTTGATGTTTTCAAGTGAAGTTCCAGTCGAGGCAGTTGATATCTACCCCACTATCAATGAGAGCATGGGTGTTGACAGTTTTTATGATATGCAAGGGATCGATGAGTTATAATGGGATACATATTGATTTCTTGGATGTGGATACTAGTACAGGCACACACATAATAGGAGGAACTACTGACCTTGAGGTAGTGTTCCATTTCAAAAATCATGGGTAAAAGCAATGCGAGATACCTTCGGTTCTTCATTGTCATCTTCATTGTCAATTTCTTATAGTCAAGGGACTTCTTTTTCATTCTCGACTTTTACTTCTATTATCTTCTGAATGGCTTTCTTTGGCCTTGGGGTGTTTGAAGTGAATGTGGGGCAGGTGGATAACCTGTGTCCTTTTTGGTGGCAATGGAAACATCTACCTTCCTTTTGGCAGAGTTCCCATTCCTCCAGGATAAGTTGTGGGAGGCGGACGGCATCAATGTCCATAGTGTTGGGGTTTTTAACAGGGGTGGGGGCAGTGTACTGGTGGTATGTGTGACGTGAGGGGATCTTGTGGCGAGTGGCAATTTCTTTAGCATGCTCCATGTGGGTCTGGAAGGTGACTGCCTTCTTCAATCAGTCGTTGATGGTGGTGAGGACTTTCTCCATGGCCAAGATGTGATGCATGAGGACTTCGGGGATTGTGGCTAAATAGTAGATGATGAGAACGTTGTGATCTGCTATGCCAGCGATGGCATAGTGGTTTTGGAACTGAGCATTGTACTCAGTAAGCGAGGGGGAGTAACCGCCATTTTTGGTGGCAATCATACGAGTTGTGGTGAACTAGGCAATCGTGTTGCTGGTGGTGTCATGGTGTTTAAATGCTGTGATGAAAGTATCGCAGAAGTTGAACCATGAATCCATCAAAATTGAGCCATCAGTTGCAATCTTCAATGCCTGGAAGGTGTTAGCCCAAGTTAGGGCAGGGCCTTTAGTCATGTATGAGAGCACAAAGGCAATGCGCTTAGGATCGGTGGTGTATACCTCAGTATTAACATTGAGGTAAGAGACAACAGAGTCTAGCCACTGTTTGGCTATCTTGTAATTGCCATCATATCTCTCAGGAGCTCTAATGTGAAGTTCAAGGGGTTTCATAGACATGGTGGGAGATAGGGGATCAGGGATCAGGGGAAAGATATGGCCAGTTTGGCATCTGGATGTTGGGGATGGGGGAGTCTGAGGACGAGGTATCTGCACAGAAGCAGAAAAACTGTGGGCAAGGTCACGAGTAGCAAGTTCTTTGTCAGAGTCTAATAAAGGCTCATCAGGATCTTTGTCCCAATATTTTTGGTTGGGATCATCAGGAGTGTTAGAGGAGTCAGAGTGCAAGGTTTGCAATGGTTCATGGGGGTTCCAACATGGATCAGTGGTTCAAGTGTTTCAGTGAGAAGCTATGGTGGGTGGTATACATAATAGTACCTGGACCAGAAAGAAGCTTAGTTCTTTTGTTACACATGGCTTTGGGTGAAGTCGTGCATAGACCTACTAATGCCTAGTAGAGTCAAGGGTTCAGTTGTTCATATATATGACAATGTGGGCTAGCCATGAGGATGCTAGGTTGAAGGTACCGTCAAGAGTGTTGACAGATCAAGAGTACATGCCATCTAGCTTGATGAGCGAGTTCAAGGGTTCAAGAGGTTTCAAGAACACGCGAAGGTGGAGAGCCATGTGTGAAGCATTCACTTAATAGTAGAATGAAGACTTAGGAGCAAAGGGAAAGTGAATTGCTAGCGCTAACTAGGTGACAAGCCGTAGGTAGAACCAAGCTAAAGAAGAGAAGTGAACGACCCTGTTGAAGAGTTTATAGTGAGGTAAAAGTGTGATGGTAATGTGTCACGATGGTTAAGGGCCAGCATGAGAAATGGTGATAGAATGCGAAAGAACGTCATAGAATTCTCATATGAGAGATAGAGAATAAGGACAAGTGCATACAGTGTGAAAAGAGCAGAAGGGAAACAAGTACCTATGTGGTGAGAGAATAAGCACACTTATGAGAGATATGGAATGTCATAGAACAACATGGAAAGAATGGGGTTAAGTGTGAGAAAAGGAAATGTTAGTCCAATATCATAAGAAAAGAAAAAGTGTTCATTCTGCAAGTGAATTATAACAGAAGATGGCATAGGGTGATAAGAGTTTTGGGAGGAGGAAGTAGAAGTTCAAGAAGAGCGACAGGAGTTGGTTTGACAGACAATTTGCCCATTGCAGAATGTGGCTTGAGGTTGGCGTGGGGTAGAGGAAGATGAGGATAGGATATGTTGGTCAATAATATGAGAGATAAGGGAGCAAGGGGATCCTGGACAGCGAGTGAGGGAGTGTCCGGGTGCATGCCTTTGGCAGCCATGACATGTGTATTGTTGACACGTCAGCTAGGTGTGATCAAGGCAGTGACACTGGAAACAGCACTGATTATAATGAGGGTGTCCAAGATGAATACGATCTCATCCATTTCAGCCTGTCCACCAGTTGTTGAGGGTCCACCTGGGGATTGACAAACTGTCTCAAAGAACTTTGTTGCCAAGTCCTCGATCTGCTGTGGCAAGGTTTCAGAAGTGGTTGTTGACATCAAACAAGAAGTTTTCATACCCCAACTAGAAGCCAAGAGAGTATAGGTTATACCAAGCATGATAGATGAAATCCTGCATTGTTCTGTCAAGGGTTGTATGAGGAAAGACTGGGCCAGAGCCAAAGATAAAGGCGGCAATATGATTCAACTGCATAGTAGTCTTGAACCAGGTATAGAGGGGAGATCCAGTAGAAGAATAAATACTAATGGAGATGTGAAGATGATTATCAGAAAGAAAGATGTGAAAGTGAACATAATTCTCATTAGTGAACCACTCCTCTCTGAGGTGGTTAACATGGCAATGACCAGAGATATCTAATGGCATCTGAGAGTTCCATCTAGATTGGATGAGAAGGGAGTCCAAGCTTGGAGCACAAATAAGTTGAGGATGATGTACATCTAAGAATGAAGGTGGGCTGGGAGAAGGTTCCCAATCGGGTGGAGGAGTGAATGCAGGAGAGGATTCAATCCTCCTGGAGATGGAGTAGACATGGGACTGGGGAACATTACCCACAAGAGTGGTGAAGTTGATAGGTTATGGGGCAGTGGGGAGAGTAGGAGAGATCTGTTACACTTGGCCCAAGTAGGGTCAAGCATAGCTCTACTATATCCCATCTAGTCAGGATGTGAGATCAGTCGTCGGTGTTGAGGATGACGATGGTGAGACGATGAGGAGTCGCGATAGGAGATTACGTAAAGATGAGGTGCCTAAGCATGAAGGTTCACTCAAGAGTTGAATGAGACTCATAGAGGTGGGAGGTCAAGAGGAGCTTCGAGGCCTTTATTGGTTGATATATCGTAGCGAGGTGCTAGACAGGAAGCTATAGGGATCTAAGTAATCGAAGCTACCTTGGTAACTATAAATGAACAGAGGAATGTGATGATCTCCTTATGGGCTAAGGTATGGTGAAGAACAGTAACCATTACTAAGTAAGAGTCCATAGGGGGGATATGCGGATGATAATGAGGATAAGGGTTCAGAGAATGTGGTAGTGATGTCAGAGGGGAGGTGGCGATGAAGGATGATGCCTGCCTGCAAGCATGAGGAGTGGGGATTGTTGCAACTACAAATCTTGCAGGCAATCACTATCTTCTTAGATGTTGAGTGGAGTAACTATCTTAGGTGAAATTCATAGAAAGGGAACAAGAGAACTAGACTGGAGACTGAGCTCCGTCCAGTCTCACTTTATATACTATTCTATGTGTAGATACATGTTGTGCATCAATCTAGATACGTATCTACATAAGTCTATCCCCTAGGCCCAACATGATCGACATGAGGAGTTGGCCTGTAATGGAGATTAATATATACATGAGGTTACCAGCCGTTGATCTGCTGTGGGTGGGTGGAATGGAAGGTGTCAACGGTAATTAAAGATAAGGGATCACATCACAGTGATGGGATGACTGATGCGAGGTCTGTGATGATCACAATGTATTAAATATGTGTTGTGATCTGTGGGATGAGAGGTGAAGAGTAGAAGGTGAAGCCCACAAATCTAGAAAGGCCCATAGATCCCCTGTGTCTAGCACAGTGTCTAGGTCGGATTTTCCCTTGATAAGATAAAGAAAGCGTCCATATGCACTTGAGTTGAAGAGTAAAAATACATAGCTATAACACTACCCCCCATCTAAGGATAGACTTCCAGGTGATCAAAAGGGTGTGTTGATGGAAGAGTGAGATCTTCTCGTTTGTGAAAGCATCATATAAATGCCAAATGAGACATCTGCAGCCTTTGAGGCGCAGGAGGATACTCCCTATGGAAATTGCTGATGACATCAAGTGCACCCAGTAGAAGATGTACTTCCGGTTCCCAAGTTCAATCTGTCTCATCATAGCCTAGCCAATGGACCAGGTATTCAAGGCGACGACCTTTGAATCTACTAGCGATGATCTTTTCTACTTCGTATAAGTTATCTCAGTCCTCGGTTACCTATATAGGGCCGGGAGCGATGACAGGTTGTCCCTGAAGCCTTTCTGTTGACCTTTATGATTTTTGCCACTCTCATGGTTTGAACCCTTGACCTCATAATTTGCCACTTCAGTGATTCGAACTCTTGACTTCATTATTCTCCTTTGCCATGATTTGAACACTCGACTTCAGTTGTGGC
>JBBPTX010001250.1:0-11424 GCA_038094595.1 Pulveroboletus aff. annulatus
ATCCCGTCGCTTCGAAGATTGGTCACACGCAAGCTACACATGCAGGATTGTCGGCAGGCTCACACATGGTTGTCTGGTCAACGCGTTTTGTTGTTGTTGCCATTTGCAGCCTCGCCTCTGAGGCCCCGTGGGCAGCCGACCGCTCCTCCAGCGACACCAGTGACACCACCCATGCCATGCCGCCTGCAGCCAGCAAACTCGCCAGCCAGACGCCGCCCGCCATGAAAACACACACATCCGACAAGAGGAGCCTGAAGATGAAGTCCCCCAGCCGACGTTGGACAACAATATCCCGTACAACCAGAATACCCCACATGACGACACGCTGATTGAGAAACCAGCCTGGTGACGGCGACGGCGATTCCACAAGCTACACCCCCCGCTCACGGAGCGTCATCCTGCCCGAGACTTACCCCTGCCTGCCATCATCTGTCCTTTCCCAACCACCGTCTCGCCAGTCTTGTAAAACACCACTGCAATGGCTCGACTGACCAGGTTGGTTTGCGTAGTCTCAACCCAGCTGTCAATGCCAAGCTGCCACCCAGGCCATCAGACGAGAACCGTGAGTTGCTCATGATGTCCATTGAGGCGCATGCTGAGCATGCCTCAGAGGAACCCAAGCGGCGTTCCTTTGACGACCGACCCGGCCGTGCGACTGAACAACAACAGTTCACCCACGTTGGTCAACGGAGCACGAAGCCTCATCCACTCCAGACACAAATCCTCGGAGAAGACTGCTATCGTGACGACCCAGGCGCCGCATACCTCCAAATGTATTTTCAGTCTGCACTTCCCAAACACACCCATTCCTCGCACACCCCATAGCCAAACAGGCACGCCATCCCCACCTCCGTTTGTCTCGAGCATCCAGCCCAGTCCTGCACCTCCTATTGGCTCACCGTATCCGTACCCGTTCGCCCACATCCATCCCATTTATCCCATCCATGCCGTGCCCACCGCGCTGTCGTCAGCCCACAATCCCAACCATCCCTCAGTTATCGAAGAACTCGCACTCCGGGTCCAAACGTATGGCCTCAGCACAACGATGCCGCCGTGACCGACTCGACTTTCTTGCCCTCATCGACACCCTTTCCAAGGGCGAGCTTCAGCCCATGGTCATTCATCCAAGCATCACGCGAGTTTGGAGGCCGTCGATTCAACGCGATGAGCCTGCAGTCATCACCGAGCCATCAGCCAGCAGGCTTACCCTATCCGACGGGTCATGGGCATGGCCTCAAGCGACGTGAGAAGTCGGCGGGCTTGAAGACGCCGAAGCAAAAGGTAGTGAAGCCGCTCCACGGGTTGAGAGCACGCAGCCGAGGGATATGAGTCCAGAGCCGTACTCGTCGGGCGAGGCGACGGCAGGCGAAGGGGGTTGGGGTCACGAGGTACACGAGGAGGCCACGTGGGTGAATGGGATGGGGGGGAGGATCGGGAGTGGATCGTTGAGGAAGGGGACAAGGACGAGTTGCTCTTCTTGAGCATCATTCCACGTTTATCTCCAACATCGACGAGAGGCGGCGGAAGTGGGGTGCGCGGTGGGAGGCATTGCAGCAAGCAGTGCGTCGTGCCGTCGTGTTTCGTCCTCTGTGTGTGCGTGGCTGATTTCCTGGATAGTTTCGAACGCTGCGGTTCCGAAACGGATATGACGATGGTCCTCGCTGCACTGTCCCATTCTACGAAATTGCACACGCTGACGTCGCGTGTGGTGCGACGCAATCAGCTGACCAGGTCTCCCGCCATGACTCGGACACGCACAGTGTTCAAGGGCATGGCGTTGCGTCATCAAGCTATGCGCTCGTGTCCATCTGCGTCAAACTCGCCCTTCCAGCGCCTCCTCTGCTACACATCGCGTGCATTAGGCGGGGACGACAGCGGGGACGACACCTCGTCCGAGGCACACGAGACGGAACTCAAACGCGCACTCGGGGCAGCGCTCGGTAGTTTCGAGTCTGCGAGTGATTTACGAGCACTGCACATCGAGACGGGAGGACGAGAAGAAACGGGTCGAGTTGTTGTTGAACATCGTGGCAGACGATCGGGGTGGGGTTGCAGCCCAACGGTGGCCTTTTAGGCTGCTGATTCAGACAGCGTTGTCCCCCCCCCTTCTCTTTTTATATATTCTCTCCTCGTTCGATTGCTTGGTTACGTATAGTAGATACGGATGGACTTGTATATTTTATTCAACACCCATCATGCGCTTGCGCAGATAGATGTACGCAATCATACTTAGGATCGCACGAAAACACAACGGAAAGAGGACGCCTGGCAAAGAGCAGGATGGGGGAGGTTCAGCCCGCAAAGTCTTGGCCGCTCGGCAGGATGGGACTCCCAGCCCGCCAGTCCTCGGGGATTCGTCACGGCACGTCAACGCAAGAGTACCGCCTTTGGTGGGTGCAACAGACCCCTGAAGATGCGATCGTTGCGCTGCCAAAGGGCGTCAGCACGACAGATATGGCGGCTCTCCCTGTCACCTTCCTCTCTGCCTGGATTGGTCTCGTGTCTCGCGCTTCCATTTTAGCCCTTTCGACGGTACTTGTCCATAATGGCGTTCCGGGTGACTCGGAGTAGGTGCCATATCCCGGCTAATTTTGGCCTACTTCTCATCCTGTAGCCAGTGCTGGCTTGGCCGCAATTCAGGTTACTGAACGATCCGACGCCAAGGTATTCGCTACTGTCAAAAACAAGAGAGAAGCAGAAGAACATTCGAATCGTCTCGGCATGACAACCTCCCTCATTGACGATCTCCCTTTTGCTCTCGCAGAGTGGATCGGACCTGGAATCATGGCTCATTTCGATGTGATATTCAATAGAGCACATCTCGGGAATGCCGAAGGATGCCCCGAGTTTCGCGCTGGTACAGTGCGCTCGTTGACCACCGCTTCTTATCCAAAAGCTGCTAGCATCTTTGCGCCTCGACGGATGATATCCGACGGCCAACCTGTCACCACCGCACGCCTCGATACTTGACAGTCATCTCGTATTACTAGGCACTTGATCGCAGACAATCTTCAATGTGTCTTCGGAGTGAAGCTATGGGCTTTCGATGGACGAGGTGCTAGGCCACCGTCAGGAATGTCTGGATACAGCCGAGGGGAGGAGAGTGCTAACGTACTTTGTCGTTTATTGATTAGACCATCTAACGATCTCCTTTGGCCACTCCGTAGAAAATGTGCACGAAAGGGTAATTGCATATATTATATGGGATATACGGGGGAAAGGATGCTATGCTACGTGTTGCTTCAACCACTTCTGACGTCGGCGAAACAACCTGGATGGCGTAAATACCTTGTGGTATTTATCCTCTACCATTCGTGTAGAAGTTCCATATATACTGCGAATGCGTTGGCTTGTCCCTCGCTCCACTTCTGGCATAAGCGCATAGCGTCCATTGGCTTTCAACCCTCGGGTCCTCAACATAGCAGTCCCCACTGCACGCCCGCGGGCCTGGACATGACCTTCGTTGCTCATTGTGGATGAGAACGCAGACGTGGTTGTTTCTTGACCCTCAACGAAGCCAAACATATTATTCGACCGCATGGGAAAGGGCCGTCCCGCGAACCACGGCTGGCCATCCCACTGACCCTCTGGCGAAATCGGGCAATAGAGCGTCTTTGGGGGTTCCTCGATCGCAGAGAATTGTTTGCCCTGGTCGGTTTTCGGAATAGCATCCATGGCCCTCAGAAGAATCTCCCTAAACGTTTTGTGCGTGGGACAAGTATCAGGACGTCGGAAAGGACCTCTAGACCAGATTGATGTTCCGTAGAGAAGCGCACGAATGTCCTCGAGATACGGTGCCATTGGGGCGAAGTATTCCGAGATATAGGGAACCACCGTTGTAGCGAATCCTTGGCTCGTGCACAGCGCAAGGTAACGCAGCCTAATGTTATTTAAGTCTGGTTCTTCCTGGCCGGACAACCACAAAACAGCACAGAGTGGCAAGACATGCTCTTCGGGCAGAAGGGAAGCACCAGGTTTGCTGTAATCGCTGAGGTTCTTCCGTATATGCGGCCGCTCATAAAGAAGGCAGAGCGACAGCAACACCATATAGAACGACTCGAGGTCATGTCGCACCTCATGCTTAAGGGTTTCATAGTCTTTTCTCCAGGCATGATGTTTGCCAGTGTGCACGAGCGATGCTACTAGCAGCTCTATGGCCATGAATGGTCGGGTACCCTAAGGAAAAATGAACATTCAGGTGAAGGTTCAGACAAATGTGCAGGAAAATATGCCTACCGTGATCTCGAGTACGGGTGACTCCTGAACAATGCAGTGACGAACCAACTGAACAAGTTCCTCGAAGTTACCCACAATGTCGGGAGTGGCAGTGTATAATCCGCTGTCTGTGCGGTGTTGTGCGGGTGCGTAGATAGTGGAACGGGGAGCCCCATCGGTGTCGCTGCTGGCATGTACATCCTCCGTATCTTCCTCCATCTCCAAGTGCTCACGAAAGCCAGCATAGCCCCCCACCGTCGCTACCTTGGCAAATCCCCAGTCGTATAACAATCCGCGGTGTTCACCGCCCAAACGAAGTCCGCACTGAGGAAAATCAGACCGTTCACAAGGTACCATGCCGATATTGAGTATCGACGGGTCTCGATGAAGGAAACGGAAGGGGAAAAGGTTATCTGGTTCTGCGATGTAGCAAGAAGACGCGGCTTGCTGATGCGCTATAGAAATAGCGGTCAGTTTTCTGCTAGTAAAGGAGGAATTACACGACCTGTCAGCGCATCCACCATGACACCTACAAGCTCGACTCCGCTGCGAAATTGGAAGATCGGGATTGCCCACGGTGTAATATAGGAGCGAATGTGAGCTCGCGGTTCATAACCATCGAAAGGAGGATCGGAAGTACGTTGGGCTGCTTTCAATGCCTTTGGACCAAGTTTATTGTTCCCCAAATTAAGGCAAGAGCGAATGAGGGCAATACTGTCTGGTACAGCAGCAGCAGGGATATTGGGCGGTGTCGGGTTGGCACTCATCACGTCGAAAGCAACATCTGGTCCACACGTTAGGCAGCGTGCAGTTTGGAAAAGCGGATCGCACCATCATCAGCAGGCGTTGAACGAACACGCTCTTCCGCCAGAACACGAGGGACTCCTTGAACCCCCTTCTTATTCAGCAGTGCCAATATCATACCCTCGGTGAGGGAGGCCTGCTCATCTGTCCATATATCCTTGATTACGATCGCTGAATCAATCGAATAGCGTGCACCAAAGTGGCGCCGAATGAACTCGGGGATGGCAGATTGTGGTATGTCTTTCAACTTGGCAAGCCACACCACAGTACCGCGACCATGCGTGCGTTCGGCCACATGCAGCACGCAGAGGAGATGGACGTTAGGAAGATAGTCCGAGCTAAGCGTGCGGCAACCAGAATAGGTTGTGATGGTAGTATCGTAGCCCAGAGAGACGGGGGGAGCGAAGCTTATACCCAAGACGAAGCGGGCAAAAAGTTCGGGACTCTGCTTGATGTCGAACGCATCAGCAACGACGGATCCACCCCTATCAAAGAGTGCCACAGTCATACTGTGCTTCACAATGATGAAGGTGAGAACGAAACGACGACAATCTTGATTTCTAAAGAGAGTCCCCGCACGCTCGAGGAGGAGCTCGTGTACCTGCATCCATTCCCCGCTCTTGAGCTCGCCAACAGTCGCAAACTGGCTCCAGTCTGTGGACTCTGTCCCGTGTACCACGTCGGAGCAGACAACGTCCGGTTTGCGAGTGACATCTCCAGAAGAGGGCTTGTCCTTGTTGGCTGCGCTCCAGGTTCGGAATGGGCGGATGAAGCCCTCGAACGGATGTCGGCACAAGTTACTAAGGAAGAACACCAAGGGCGTCTCGCTGTTGGGGCGAAGAAGCTGCCCCAGAAGATTGACCCAGGCATCCGGGTGCTTCCGATTGAAACTCTTCCAAAAGCTCGATATCTCGCCATCCATCAAGATCACTCTGTCGGGGAAGAGAGCCTGAACAAAAGAACTACTATCAACCATGGACATGGTTCGAATGACGCCGTCGTATTGGGCAGTCGACATGGCAGCTTGGGTCCGACTTTGGCGGGTGTGAAACAGTGCAGAGGTTTTCTAACGTCAAGTACTGGCATCAGTGCAAGCTTTCCATGTACCGCTTGTTCAAATACAAACTGCCTTGAAGGGTGGACCGTAACCCACTGAGAAATCATGCTGTTCAAAGAGGCCAGGTTAAGGACTATTGCCGCTCACTAACAATAGCTGTAATCAACCGAACTTACAGAGCCCTGAGATGACATCAGTTCTCTTGAGCTCCAGCCTGGGCCGAGAACGTTTTCAAGCGGGAATGTTCAAGTCCCTCGGCCCCCGAAGGTGCAAGTGATTGTCGTCACGCGACGATGAGAAAAAAAAAAACTGATCCACGGTCACTTATGTAAACACAGGGTGAAACAGCCACCGAATCGGGATTGAAATATCGACCGGTGAGCGGCCGTCTCAATCCAGCCAGCGTGTTCTGACTGGCCAACCAATAGAACATGCCTGTACGGTACGTCTACCGCGTCCACCGTGTATGCCCCCAGTGCCCTCACCCACCTCCTCTTGTCCAGCAGCATCCCACGTGTGCCGCCACCACCAACACGGCGCGGCGCGTGTACAGCACATCTACCGTATCCAGCGTGCCCCCCCCGATTCCCTCCCTCACCTCCTCTCGCGTCCAGCGCGCCACAGCGTCCCACCCTGCATGCCTCGCATACCACCACCACCCAACACGACCCGACGACGACGAACGCACCGGCCACGCGCCCAGCGTGTGTGCCGTATGTCTACCGCATCCAGCGTGTCCCCAGTGTCCTCATCCGCCTCCTCTTGTGTCCAGCACACCACGATGTCCGCCTTGCATGCTTGTCCGAGCGTTAAGCACAAAGCATTAAGATGGCTCACACCATCGGCCTCTTTCCCTCTTCCCATCATCACCATGTCTCATACTCTTCCTCCGCTTCCCTACGACCACAATTTTTTTTTTTTTTTTGGGGGGGGGGGCCGAAACAAAATAAGCAAAACACCAAAAACCCCCAAAAATAACTTAAAAAAAACAACGCTGCCGAACCCGACTACGTCAAGGCGTCCCTCAGGCCGTCCCTGTCCCCGTCCCCATCCCCGTCTCCCTCCCCGTCCCTACCCCTATACGCGCACGAAACTTCCTTGTCCTCTTCCTTATCCTAGCCTCGTCCTCTTCACCCTCATCGTGTCAGCTAGGCGCAACATCGAAGTCGGCCCCTGCTCCATCAGGTATCAATTTCTTTGGAAGTACGGCAATAACACATAACATAAGCATATCAGGTAGCGGTGGAACCAATGACAACCAACGCATCATCTCGCCGCTCACTGTGGTGACAAATAACTCCTCCAACGTGTTGCTATCGATGACGGATATTACACATCCCGTGTACTATGAAAACGTGACGATCGGGCGTGTCGTATTTGATGTAAGCCCTTGCCAAACTACGGCCCTCTTCAATTTGTCCTGATGAAAGTTCACTCAGACATTCAGCTTGATTCCGAGTGAAAATACCATGCCTGGGGAGTTCTATGAACCTGCTGATGCCAACGATGCAGTTGCCGAATCGTTCTTGACGGGTTCTAAGCAATCCAATGGCGGATGTTTGCCAATTGAATGGCCAATTTTGGGATGAGTTCCCTTCTTTTGCGCTTGCTATACTGCTCAATATGCATCTGACTCGGTCAGGCGGATGCTTACAAGCGCCTGAGCCGTCCGTGAAAATGGTGAACGCTAGGCCAGATCTCTGAGAAAAGCTTCGCAAAGCCTGGCAAATTCGATCACACCAAGAGGTATTTGATTTAGGCACTAGCATGCGCGACGGTTGATTTTGGATTGATCACTATTCACTTTTTCTAGAATATCTCCATATTCCTTCAAGCTCGAGCTCTGATGAAGGAATCCCATTCCCTTCGAATTTAGAATATATCGAGGGCACCGAGAGAGGTAAGTCCTTTAGAATCGTCGAGTGAATTGTACACTAAACGTTTGTCTACAGCCCTCAAATAATCCTGAAAAGCACTCTTCAAGGGGAACTATCACAAACTGCTTTTCCGTAACATCAATCATATGCATGGATCCCAGCCCTACGAAAACATATGTACAGTCATACAAAGTTCTGGGACGGGCAAGTCGCGCATGGCAGACGAGTAGGCGAAATTATTATTCACCGCCCCCATCAACATCCGTGGGAATCAAGGACGGTACAACTTTTTCCTGCGTTGTCTGCCATTTTCGTTGATTTGTACTCAGTCTTGTTCCCACCACCAGATGAATCGTTGTATGACTGTTTGGTGCAGACGGCACCTACGAACAAGGACGTCTGCAAGACGCGTTATACAGCGTTTTTAAGGTCTCTTTTCTCTTACGCGACAACAGAACTCGTAAGACTCGGCATCTCGGGGGAAACCTTGGGAAGAAGTGGTACAATCACATGGACAACGACAAAACCTGCGGCGCTTTCTACAAGAAGGCTGTGGAAATGTGTGGGCAGGTGTGTTGATCGATGATCTACTTTTGGGCAGGACTGACCATTTTCCCTCTAGTCTTCGATCAAGTCTGGTAATGCTCGGGCGGAACTGTCTAATCTGGTCAAGAAATTGAACGAGTCCGACTACAAATGAGGTGAGAGTGGTGACATGCATCGACGAAGCCCACGAACTTCATGGCACGCTTGATGCGCCCCATAAAGGCGTCACAAAGCCTGAAGTCATGCACCCGATGATCGGTGATGTCTATGGACTCCAATTGTTTTGCCTCTTCCTTTCAACACAGTCGTTGCTAAATTTCCTCGCGCCCTCGAGTGAAGCTATCAGTTCCGAGCGTGCGAAGCTCCCAGAGCGTATACCGGCACTGATTGCGGAAACACCTTTCGACTACTTGTTGAATCTCAAAATCAAACCTGGTGTTCTGCGTGTGGGGGATCTCGTTGGGGTCAACCATCTAGCACAGTTCGGTCGCCCGCTGTCCATTTTTTTACGCGTCGGTATTTCTTTTTTACTCACATTTCCAGCTTGTTGTCCTTATGACCTCGTGAGGACCTCAATGAGCCCGAGTTCCACAGCGCCGTTGAGAGGCTTATTAATCTAGCGCGGCCGAAGTTACTACATGGCTGAAACTCAGACTTGTTTGGGTGCGCGCTAAAGATATGCACCACTGGCTCGAGAGTGAACTGCTCGTCTCAGAGTAGATGGCCTTTATGCGCTCATTTCATCCACTCCTTGTTCTTGTACAATGCGTGTGTAATATTACTTTCCTCGCAAACCACGATCGTTTTTATTTGATTGTGATCGTGCATTCTCGAGTCTCGACCATGCAGACGCTAAGTGCTATTCTTGAGCAACTGCCATGGTATGATTCCTCTGCTACCGGTGAGATTTGGTGGCCGAGAGCAACGCTCTCCTTCCAGTTCAACTGTCAGGTCTTCAAAGGTTATCTTCAAGCATCGGATGAATTGACTCATCACCATGATCAGGCTTGCGTCGCTGAAATTGCGTAAGTTACTGTCGCTCACTAGCAGATCCACCTGGTCGTTACACAAGCAGCTCAGCATCCCACAAGCAGGGCGGTGAGTCTCTGGATACGTCACGGATTGAAGCTGAAACTCACGTTGCCAGGTCGCTGCGACGAGTGACGCGTCTCTTCTGCTAGTCGGACCTAATCTGGTCATCGGACCAAGTCGGACCTGTGGTTTGACGTTGACGCTTATCGACGCTATGGTCTGAGTTTTGTGCGTTCGAGGGTCTAGTCCTCAATCCATTGTGACGCTGTGCATACGTACGTGTATGATTCAGAGGCATGATGAGCGAGAGGTGCAAATAAACCCTTGGCATGACACCGAACACGAAAGTGAGAGTACTCCTCACTGGCAGGGCACCAATGATCGATGATCGTTCAGGTTCGATTATCAGACATATTGATACGCCGGGAACGGGCAAGTTTATTTATGTCCGTTCCATCACGCATACTTAACAGCACTGTATTGATATCGAATGCAGACATGATGACGACACCTGCGTGGATCGTCCTTTGTGTTCCAGATACGCGACGTCAGCTCAAGTTGCTTGCAAAGGATGGGTCTAGCCTGATTGAGTGCCAGAGTACTCTCTCGCGAGTTCAGTCATCCGAACACGCGCGAGGAAAACGTGGAAGTCACGTCGACGCCGTATTCAGTTTGTCGTCGGGAGCAAGCCAAGGGTGCGTTAGGGGTGCCATCGTGTTTGCGAATGCTGGAGAGAACGAGGGAGAGGAGCGGAGAGACGACCCGGGGCATGAAGAGATAGAGTTGGGTGAGAGGATTCTCAGGGAAGAGCGCCATGCGGGCCCCAGTCGCATGTGACAGGTGTCCGAGTCACCCCTTCAGCTCGTCAGGCCTCGTTCTTCGAACCGTGACACGTAGCTTCTCTCTGTGGCATTTGTACGAAGATGTACACGGCCATGGTCGAGGGCGCAGCGGACCAAGTACAACCATGGTCGATTCGGATGAAGGTCTTCAAGTGCTCCAAAAAAGCTCACCAGATAACTAGTACCCGAGCTGAAAGAAGAAAAAGGTTGGAGACATGGAGCGGTGGCTGACTGGCAGCTAACCGTTACAAGGCCCAGTTTGAAAACATCCGAGATCGTCAAAGCTTACTCAACGCTCGGTTCCGGGTCACTCTTGGAGTGAACGGAACGGTATGGACAGGCTAGACGGCTGGCATAGAGTTGAACGTTTCTGAGTCAAAGGGGGAACGTTGAGTGAGGCTTGGCCAACTTAGCTTGGCGGCATGATGCGTATAGTCGACGCATGCATGCAGCTCGATCTCTATTTGCGAGGCGTAAACGCCGTGCTGATGGCGCGTTGGCGTCGCGCCTGAAGTTGCACAGAACAACCTGCTTGGTCTGGAAATGCCTCACCAATCTCTGAATCCAACCCTCGATACGAACGTCTTTGTCTTTCCGGTCGATTTCGAGGCGTTCGCAGACAGTGGCGGCTCTTCTAGTGAGGTGATGGAGGTCGCTGGGAATAGATGGCGCAAGGCCTGTCGAGACTTGTATCAGTCATCGCGGGTGAAGAGAACGCACCGGATCTTGTTGCCAGCGTCATGGAGGCGACACCGATTTCACAGGGGTGAGTTTGATGGCGTGTTCAACGACAAGTTTACGAGGGTGGTCTTGAGTCGCGTTGATGTTCAGCGGCAATGAAAGACAGATGAGGGTGGTACGGTCGGCCCCACGTCTAGATCAGAGCCGGGTGACGCGGGTGTCATACAGTGCAGCAGAGGGTGGGGATGGGACGGGTTGGGTGCGGTTTCGAGCCTGCGAAAGCTCTCATCAGGGGGCTGCCGCTATCCCGACCGTCGCCCATCCGAGTCCGTTTAGGTGGCTACCGCTCTAGACTAGGCAAGGGAGTTGG
>JBBPTX010001251.1:0-11404 GCA_038094595.1 Pulveroboletus aff. annulatus
GGTATCTCTGTTCCTACTCATCACAATCCTTTTCCACCACAGAACACAATTATGATATTCATAACAGGAAGCTCTTGGCCATTATCCACAGTTTCAAAGCCTGGAGATTGTCATGACTGAGATTTTCACCAAGTCCAACTCCGGTCCTCTCTGTACATCTCTGAACTTCACAGACACAAACTCCATTACTCTTTCCTTTATTAGGGCACCTCACCCCCCTGGATCTTCACATGACGTTTCTGAAACTTTCCATGACTATGATTCAATTACACTCACGTCCATTTACCTTTGTCATTTTATATTACTTACGCTCCTTATGCCTCATGCATAGCTCCAGCTTTTCCTATGACCAGACACAACCTGGTCTCCAGTCACTCCTTACTCCATCTTACTCATTCCTTAGCCACTCTCTTTCCTCTCATTGCCTCACACCTTACAATTTATGGTAGTGCTTCATTAGTATATAAGCCTACACTTGTACTCCGTAGCACTTCAGTATGAATATCAAATAAGTTCTGTCTCCTAGACTTCCCTCTCCTTTCTCTCTCTCTGTTATCTCAGGGACTCTAGTCTGTATAAGGACATGACACATAAGTCCTGCATCAAAGTTCTAACCATCTTCATCTCTCTCTCTTCATTCATACTCATACCTCTGCACCTTCGCACCTACTCCCCTCTGTGTAGTCTCAGACCAGTTCAGAGTTCACAGACTTGACAGTATATTTGTACTCCCACTTGTACAGGCTGTCACCCCATCATGAACACTTGTTATATCACTCAAACCCAGCAGCAACAACATGCTAGCTTCCTCCAAACTGCATTTGGTAGTCATTGTACAGTTCTAGGCAGATATAGCATCTCCTCTGCACTTCCTCCTCTATCTGCCTCTCCTGCAATATACACAATCCTCAGCCATGACCAACCTTCTCCTTCAGCTGGACATCATCACACCCTGCAAAGTAACAATCTGTTGTGGTCACAGTTTCAAGAACTGCCCAACAAAGATAACCAAGGGGATGATGAACCCATCCAGTTACAGCAAGGAGAAGAGGCTAGCAATCCTCCCCTTCTGCCTCCAGATGACCTTGGAGATGACGGAGATGATGAACCCAACAATGATGATGACAACAATGAAGACTTTAATGAGGACAACATCAACAACCTCTACAGACCTAATGAAGATAACTATGACAACATGCCCCTTGGATACAAGCCCCTCACAAGGCTTACAGACATTATAAGGGACATGACCCGGGAAGCCCTTTGTCAGAAACCTGACTCCAATTCTGCCAAACCTAAAGTCCGAGAGCCAGACACCTTCAATGGCACTGAGCCAAAGAAGCTCCACACTTTCATAGTTCAGTGTGAGCTGAATTTTCAAGCATATCCCAAAGCGTTCCACAAGGACTGTGCTAAGATCACTTTCACTCAGTCCTATCTCAAGGATGTGGCATTAGAGTACTTCAAGCTAGATCTCCTCGGAGGTACCTCCGAGAACTGCTGGAGTCTTGCCTACTCTGAATGGACGATTGGGCATCCTTCCTCTATGAATTGCAAAGCAACTTCAGATCTCATAACCCTATTGCTGATGCAAAGGCTCAGCTTGAGCAACTCCATATGAAGAACTCACAACGTATCATTAAGTACATCATCAAGTTTAACTGCTTCACATCTCAAGTCTACAACTGGGACCATGGGGCCCTCTAGCGTAGTTTCTACATGGGATTCCCGGACTGCATCAAGGATGAAATAGCTCATCAAGGCAAGCCCGACACCCTCATGGAGCTATGACAATTGGCCCAGAAGATAGACCACAGGTACTAGAAGTGCAAGGATGAAATCACACACACCACCAAGGCCTCTGGGTCTAACAACTCTGGAGCCCAGAGCTCCTCAAAGACCTCCACAACAACTCTGTCATCCTCTGACAACAACAACCAGAAAGCCAAGGACTCAAGTCCACCCAAGCCCTCTGGCTCCACCTCCAACTCTAGTTCCTTCGGGGGCGGTTCAAATAGTGGAGGTAAAGGTAACAAGGACAAGGACTAAGCTCCTCCCTGAGGAGTGCCAACGCTACCTAAAGAACAACCTTTGTTTGTTCTGCGGGCAATCTGGGCACACCACCAAGAAGTGCCCTAAATTCACCTCTAGGGCCTCAAAGGCTTCTACTATGACAGCCACTCTGGCTGCTCCAGCTAATGCACCTTCTAGCTTCGTCTCCTCTGAGATGAAAAAATAGAGGGTGACTCCTGTGTCTCTGCACAGGCTGGGAGTTATGTTATTCTGGACTGTGCTCTTATGGAGCTACAACTTAATGTGTCTGCTCTCTCCGATCTGCTTTTACTTCATCCTGTAATTTCTCTTCCTCCATATAACCTCTCCGGTATCTCTATTCTCCTTGATTCTGGCTCCACCCATAACTTCATAGACTCTTCTTTTGTTTCCACTAATAATTTGCCTACCTATGTAGTCCCTTCGCTTTCTCTCTATCTCTTCAACAGCTTTTCCACCTCCAGTATTACTCATGCTATAGATCTCCATATTTTGTTCAGAGCGAGGCCACCTCCAATACATATTATGTAACCTCATTGAATTCCTCAAACAGTATAGTTCTTGGACACAGCTGGCTCACCTGCTACAATCCATTGATTGACTGGGTATTGAGTAGTATCTCTTTCCAAGACCCTGTAAAGGGAATGCCAGCCCTGATGTCATCCTCTGCTCCTCTGGAAGTGATCTCCAATCCTTCCACTCCCTCTATCCCTTCCGCCTCCACTCCAGACCCACCCAAAGCATCTGAATTAACCAGCCCACCTATCTCTTTCATCAATATGGCTGCCTATCATCGTGCTTGCAAGATGGAAGGCTTAGTCCAATTCACCATTTTCCTACAGTCTCTAGATGCGAAAGCATAATTGTCCTCCATCTCCGATGCTCCTCTGTCTTTAGACTCCATTGATATCTCTGAAGTTCCTACTGAGTATTATGAATTTGCCAATGTGTTTAGCAAACAGAAGTGTTGTGACTACAAGACTTGCAAGCAATCACTATCTCTTAGATGTCGAGTGGAGGAACTATCTGATGTGTAACTCGTAGGAAGGAAACAAGAGAACTAGACTGGAGACTGAGCTCCGTCCAGCCTCACTTTATATACTATTCTACTTGTAGATACATATTGTGTACCAATCTAGATATGTATCTACATAAGTCCATCCCCTAGGCCCAACATGATTGACATGAGGAGTCGGCCTGTAACGGAGATTAATATATACATGAGGTTATCAGCCATTGATCTGCTGCAGGTGGATAGAATGGAAGATGTCAATGGTAATTAAAGATAAGGGATCACATCACAGTGATGGGGTGACTGATGTGAGGTCTGTGATGATTACGATGTATTAAATATGTGTTGTGATCAGTGGGGTGAAAGTGAAGAGCTGAAGATGAAGCCCACTGATCTGGAAGGGCCCATAGATCCCCTGTGTCTAGCACAGTGTCTAGGTCGGGTTTTCCCTTGATAAGATAAAGAAACGTCCATAGTAATGAGTGAAAAATATATAGCTGTAACACTACCCTCCGTCTAAGGATCGACTTCCAGGCAATCAAAAGGGTGTGTCGATGGAAGAGTGAGATCTTCATGTTCGTAAAAGCATCATATAAATGCCGAATGAGACATCCACAACCTTCTAGGTGCAGAAGGATACTCCCTGTGGAAATCGCCGATGGCATCAAGTGCACCTGGTAGAAGATGATCTTCCAGTTCCCAAGTTCGATCTGTCTCATCATAGCCTAGCCAATGGACCAGGTATTCAAGGTGACGACCTTTGAATCTACTAGCGATGATTCCTTCTACTTCATATAAGTTATCTCGATCCTCAGTTACCTGTATAGGGCCGGGAGCGACAATAGGTTGTCCTTGAAGCCTTTCTTTATAAGGCTTAACCCGTGATACATTAACAGTTGGGTGAATTTGCATAGAAGATGGGTGACTGCATTATCCCCAACTAGCGTGATGATGTCATATGGCCCTAACCATCGTTCTGTTAACTTGCGACTTGCACGTGGCAACTTTAAATTATCTGTGGATAACCACACTTTATCTCCAACGTTATAGGAAGGAGTCTCCTTTCTATGTTTATCAGCTTGTGCTTTCATGCGCAGCTGAGCTTGTTCTAGATTTAATTTAGTTTGCTCTGTCACGTTGTGTAGGGTGAATAGGAATTCATCAGTAGCTGGTGCCTTGGAGGATGATGCAATGGGTTCTATTCCCATGCACAGAGTGTAGGAATGAGTGACTTCAAATGGAGACTTCTTTGTTGAGGCTTGCCTCTTAGAATTATAACTAAATTGTGTGACAGGTAACCACTGTGCCCATTCGCCTTGTCACTCTGCACAGAATATTCTGAGATACTGTTGCACGTCCCTGATCATTCTTTCTGTTTGACCATCTGTTTGTGGGTGATGTGCAGTGGATAAACGTTGTTTTATATTAAGCTTCTTGCATAGCTCTGCCATGATCTGAGAAGCAAACTGTGGTCCTCGATCGGATACTATAGATAGGGGAATTCCATGGTGCTTGAAGATGTGATGGAGGTAGAAACTTGCTGTTTCGATGGCAGACATCGTCTTGCGACAAGGGATAAGCACCACTTCCTTCAAGAAGCAATCTACAGCTACTAGTATGCTGTCTAATCCGTTACTTTCTGGCAGATCGGTGACAAAATCAACAGATATGTTCTGTCATGGTCCGCTAGGGACTTCTAAAGGCTGCAACAAACCAGAGCTGGGCTGGTTGGAGGGTTTCATTCGTGTGCATCAATTGCAACGAGATACATAGTTTTTGATCTGAGTCATGACGCCGGGCCACCAATAGTGACGTAAGACTAGGTCAATGGTCTATTCATTTCCGGGATGACCTGCCATAGGCGAGTCATGACATAATTTAAGGGTCTTGATTCTTAGATCTTCATTTTCTCTGTTTTTGGCTGGAACGTATAACTGGTTTCCTTCTTGGTAAAGAAGCCCATTTGCTTCTTCACACACTTTGTGTTCTTTACATAATTTCTGTACTTCTGTCTTCATCAAGAGACATGTTTGGTTAAATATGTCTTGATGTAGCTGTGCCCCTTCATCGTAGATTGTGACTTTGAATGATGTTGTCCTTATCCGCTCCGGGGATATTATAGTTATTCCCTTGTTATCGTCTTCTATGCCTTGTGCATGATCTTCTCTTCTGGAGAGGGCGTCTGCCTTGGCATTAGACAATCCTGGTTTATACACAAAAGTGTAATTAAATCTAGATAGATATTACGCCCATCTAGCTTGTCTTCTAGATAGATCCTGTGCTTTCATGAAATATTGAAGGTTGGCGTGATCATTCCATACTTCAAATGGATATTCTGTTCCTTCTAGATAATGGCGCCATTGTTCTAATGCTCTAATGATGCTCAACATTTCTTTATCAGCAATAGGATAGTTTCTTTCTTCTGGTGACATTGAGTGCAAGCTGAACGCTACTGGATGCCATTTGTCTTCTTTTAATATAGATAACACTGCTTCTGTTGCGTAATCAGAAGCATCTGTTTCTAATCGGAATTGACAATCAATGTCTGGATAAGCAAGAATGGAAGCCATGGTGAATCATTCTTTTAATTTATCAAAAGTGTCTTGCTGTGGAGGATCCTATTTCCAAGAGATATCTTTCTTTAGGAGGTGTTTCAAAGGTCTGGCAACTTGCGTGTATCCTTCTATGAAGCGACGATAGTAGTTGGCAAGACCAAGAAAGCTTCGCACCCTTTTTACATTGGTGGGTGCTGGCCAATCTAAGATGGCGTCGACCTTCTTTCAATCCATCTTGATCCCGTCTTGTTCTACGACCATCCCTAAATAGTCAACTTCTTTCTTGAAGAAATGAAACTTTTCTGGCTTGGCAAAGAGGTCGTTCTCTTCTAGACGTTTCAACACTTTCTTGACAATCTCTGCATGCTTCTGTTCGTTGTCTGTTTTGGTAAATATCATGACATTGTCGATGTAGACTACTACAATGTCTTCCATATCTGTAAACAGTTTGTTCATCATGGTTTGAAAGGTGGCTGGGGAATTGCACAATCCAAAGAACATGACTAGGGGTTCAAAGGTTCCTTTGTGTGTGACGAAGGCTGCTTTCCATTCATCACCTTTCTTGATGCGTACGTTGTTATATCCCCATCTAAGATTCAACGTGGTGAATAGTTTAGCTCCTTTCAATCGATCTATGAGTTGTGAAATTAAGGGGAGTGGATAGTTATTTCACACTGTTTGCGAGTTTAGATAGCGATAATCCTATACCATGCGTTTTCGTCCATCTTTCTTTGGCACAAAGAAAACTGGAGATGTTTGAGGTGATTTAGAAGGTCGGATGTATCCTTTGGATGACTAATCTTCTAGCCAGTCCGATACTTCCTTCTGTTCATCTGCGCTCAGGGGTATCAATCTTTCTTTCTTCGGCTGAAAGTCTTCTTTAAGATCTATAGCGTGATCCCAGGATTTTTGAGTGGACATTCTGGTTGATGCCTTCTCTTCGAATACTTTTAGATGCTCGTAATAGCATTCTGGTACTAATTCTGCAGCAGACTTCTTTTGGTCCATAAGGGATTTGAGCTTTTCATCCACTACTTGACCTATTCTAATATTTCGTTCTTGTTTTTCGTTTTGTTCCTTTTCTAATGTTTTTATTATTTCGTAGACTTTGTATTGAGCTTCCTGCTCTTCTTTCTCTAAGATCCTGAAATAGATGCTTTTGTCTCTAAGCTCCCAACATTCTCTTCCACAACTTCTTAGTTTGATTTCCCCAGTCTTCCAATTGACATCTGGGTTATGTTTCTTTAACCAAGAGTAGCCGATCACCATTTGATTCTTTCTCAAGCTGGTGACTTCTGCTTCGACTATTTCTCGATGTCCTTTGTAATCAAGCAAGAGGGATGCAACATGTGTGATCTTGCCTGCTTCGTTTTGCTTACCATCCATGTTGTAGATGGTGAGGGGTTGCACAAGCTGCCTAAGTGGAAGTGCATGTTGCATTGCAAATACATTGTCTACAAAGACATAGTTTGCGCCCGAATCCAGAAGTGCTGATACTGAAATAAAATCTTGATCAGTGTTTTTAGGTTTTACTTTTATCTTCATTTTTAGTTCGTTATCAATTTTTAATGATCTGCAAAAGATTCCTTCATCTGGAATTCGATCTGCAGGTGAGATCAAAGGGTTAGCTTTCTTTAAAGAGGAATTAAGCACTGATGTGTCACCCCGGCCGAGCCTCTTAGAGGACTCCTCTATCGGTAAAGAAGAAGATATAATAGTGGAAGGTGCTGCTTCCGTATTGTAAACATATAGACTAGAGAAATGATTGTCCATTGGAAAGTGTACCTGCCTATGCTTACCTTGGCCTAGATCAAGCCCAGTTCCTGGATCTAAGCTTTTCCTTTTCCCGATTTCCTATTTTCGGTATCTTCGATGTCCCTAAAGAACACCCTTGCTTCTTCGAATGACATGTCCCTTATTGCTGTTGTGGGGTCACGTCCCTTTCCTTTTTCGGCTTGTGTGCTGGGTGTATAGATGTGTTCAGTGCTTTTAACGTCATCCGAGGACGTACTTCTTACCTGCCTTCGTCGGCAGTCTTTCTTATGGCCATTAGACCATCCACAGAGATCACATTTGGTGGACGTTTTTTTGCATTGTTTGGCAAAGTGGCCTGCTTTGCCACAGTTGTAACAGAATTTGGCCCCTTTTTGAGCCACTGAGATATCCATGGCATTTGGATCTTTTTCCTTTTTGTTAGATCCGAATCTAAACTGTGTTCTTCCTCTAATGAGATCAAGACTTTCTAGGCGATGTCCTACATGTCTCATCATTTTCATGGTTTTCATTACTGTGTCTTTTCATAGACCGTTTTTCCAGATGAAATCCACGATATATCTCTTTACTTGGTTTTCTAGCAACCATACTCCATGTGGGTCGCTTAATTGCACTTTCTGATATTCAGCAAGCCATTTAGCCAAGAAATCATCAATGAGTTGACTTTGTCCTTGATACATATCCTGGATCTTTTTGGTTGCTCGATCTTTAACGTTGCTTCCCCCAAATAGTTGTCGGAGTTCTTCTTCTAGTTTATCCCACATGTAGCCACTTTCTGGTTGGTAGACTAGTCCTATCCTTAGTTGCGTGAAGGGTCCTGCCCTTGCTTCTTTTAGTCTTGATAAGACTGCCAATATCGCTTCTTCACTTTTGGGAGGTATGGCGTGTTTGTTTACTTCAATCCATCCTTGAATCTTTGCCCACCATTCATCGAATTTGGCAAAAGATCTGTCGTATTCTCCTGGATCTGCAAAGACCTCTACTTTTCTGGAAGAAGATGCTGATGATATGTGTTGTTGTGAGATCGATGTTGGTTGTCTTGTTGGAGGGGCTAGTGGCTGCAAAGGGGTGAGGGCTTGTATCATTGCCTCTATTCTTAGTACTGCATTGTTTAATCTTGTTATTTCATTTATGAGATGTTCGTATCTTTGATCTTGCATTTGTGCAAATTGCGCAATGGCGCCCAGATTATTTGTGTTTGGATCTGAGAAACTGGTGTGGAGATCGTCTGTGGTAATGGGGATGAAAGAAGACATTGTGATTGATAACTAGTATTTGTATGATTTTCTCTGTTGCACTTTTAACTGAACCCTACTATATCTGTTGTTTCTCCTGATGGTTTGTGGGTACTCACGACACTATCTCTTCATGCGATGTGGTGCTTTGTCCTCTGATTCTTCTGTAGTTTCTCTGTATCGCCTTCTTGCAATGCTTATCTCTCTCTCTCTGCTTGTGCTGTGCCTAGGGTTGCGTTTAGGCGAACATTACATTGTATTGTTGGCCAAGCAAAGGGGTCTGGCCTTATGACGTCAGGGATAGGGGTGGTGAGGTGTTTAAGCGACGCGAGGTCTATTGCCAGGCTTAGAGTGTGGTAGGAGGGTTTGGGGTTCCAATAATAGGTATCCCCAGTAAATCTGAGATCAGTGGCGATAACGTCGACTTCTGCACCGTTACCAAAACTTTCGGGCTGAAGATCCTGTTCTAGAATCCTCGAAAACTCTTCTTCGGTGACTGCCGGTTCTGGCCAGTCGTTGGGGTCTTTCTCACTCTCTGTGCTCACTCTAGCTAGCGAGTTCTCCCTGGACTCCTCTTTAATTACGGGTTCTGCTACTGCTACAGAGGGTGCATCTACTGGTTCCCAGGGGTTCTGCTGGTTAACCCAAGGGTTATAGGCTGTGAAGGGGAGAAGAGATCGGTGAAAAGAGATAGGCACTAGATGACTTTGTCTTTAGCATATCCTGTTACGCGTGGCCGTGGGTAGGGTCGCACGTAGACCTACTAACGCCTAGTAGGGTCAAGGGTTCGGTCGTTCGTGTTGACAACGACGTGGGGGTCAGCCGTGGAGATGCTGAGTTGAGGGTACCATCAAGGATATTGACGGGTTGAAGGGCAACTGCTGGTCTAGCTTGATGAGCAGATCAGAGGTTCAAGAGTTGAGACACACGAGGGCGGTGGGGCCGAGTGTGAAGCATCCACTTAATAGTAGGACGAAGACTTTGGAGTAATAACAAGTGGATTGCTAGTGCTAACTAGGCGACAAGCCGTAGGTAGAACTAAGCTAAGGGAAAGCGAAGGGAGCCGGTTGAAGGGCTTATATAGTGAAGTAGGAAGCGTGACGGTTACGCGTCACAGTAGTTAAGGGCCGGTGTAGGAAACGGCGTTAGAAATAGAGAACCAATGGCTAAACTACGCATGAGAGAAAAACGTTAAGGGCCGGCGCATACGGCGTGAGAAGAGCAGAAAGAAAAGAGTACCTGCGCGGTGAGGGAATAGGCACGCTTATGAGATGAATGGAATGTCGTAGAACGACATGGAAGAAATGGAGTTAAGCATGAGAAATGGAAAGTATTAGTCCGATATAGTGAGCAAAGAAAAAGAGTTCGTCCTGCAAACGGATCGTAACATTACCCCCTTAGTAACCCGAAGCTATGGCGAGGATTCCTTACAAGTCCCTAAAAGTGGGTCCCGGGGAGCCGGTGATGTTTGCGTAGCCGACATCGTCTAGTTCGTCTCCGTCCTCGTAGGGAGAGGGGGCACATGGTGAGGAGGGTGCGGGGTGATAGGACTGTTGGGAGGAGGAAGACGACTGGTGGAAGGTACGGCAGGGCATGGCTCAATGGACGATTTGTCCGTTGCGGAATGCAGCTTGTGGGCGGCGAGGCGTGGATGCGGATGTAGAGGAGGGAGGTGGAGCGCGAGATGAGGAAAGGCGAGAGGCGAGGGAGCGAGTGGGACCGGGACAGCGGGCGAGGGAATGCCCGGGGGCTTGTCGACGACATCCCCTGCAGACGTGTTGTTGACACGAGAGTTGAGTATGCCCGAGGCAGTGACATTGGAAGCACCGTTGGTTGAAACAAGGATGTCCGGGGTATACTCAGTCCCTACCATTTCGGCCAGTCCACCAGTCGTTAAGTGTTTGCCTATGGATAGGCGATCCGTCTCTCAAGACTTCGTTGCCAAGCCCTCGACCTGCAGCGGCAAGGTCTCGGAAGTGGTTGTCGACGTCGAGGAGGAAGGAGTCATAGCCTAATTGGAAGGCATGCGAGTATAACTGGTAACGCGCATGATAGATGAAGTCCTGCATGGTCCTGCCAAGCGTGGTGTGAGGAAAGACTGGGCCAGAGCTGGAGACGAAGGCGGCGACGTGGTTGATCTGCATTGTGGTTTCGAACCAAGTAAAGATAGGAGAAGCGTCTGAAGTATATACACTAATAGGGACGCGGAGGTGGTTGTCAGACATAAGCGAATGGAAACGAACATAGTGCTCATCGGTAAATCTTTCTTCTTGGAGTCGACCCGTGTGGAGATGAGACGAAACGTCCAGTGGGACTTGCGAATCCCAACTGAAGTGGGCGACAAGGGAGTCTGAGCTGGGAGCGCGGAGGAGCTGAGGGTGGTGGACTCCTAGGAACGAGGGTGGTCCGGGAGAAGGTTCCCAATGGGGTGGAGGTGTAAACAAAGGCGAGGATTGGATCCTGCCAGAGACGGAGGAGACATGGGAGGTGGGAACATCACCAACAAGAGTGGCGAAGTTAACAGGCTGAGGGGCGGCGGGGCGAGTAGGAGAGACCCTTGTGGGGTCGTCAGAGGGAAGATGGATAGTACTGGGGTTGGTGGAGGGTGCGGCTGCAGGGGTGTCGACATTGGTGAATTCGATAGCCATTAGAAGAAGGTGGAAGGGAGTTATTTGCGGCGTGGTGGGTGAATGGGTGAGAGAGAGAAAGCGCGGGGGTGACGTTTTTTATAGTCTTCTAGTAACTCCGATGAATGTTTCAGATTCCGCTCGGGTTCC
>JBBPTX010001252.1:0-11401 GCA_038094595.1 Pulveroboletus aff. annulatus
AATACGTGCTGTGATCAATGGGGCGAATGTGAAGGAGTGAAAGTGAAGCCCATTGATCTAGAAGGGCCCGTAGATCCCCTGTGTCTAGCACAGTGTCTAGGTTGGGTTTTCCCTTGATAAGATAAAGAGAGTGTCTGTTTGCGCAAAGTAAAGATGAAAAATATATAGCTGTAACAGCCGCTGGCAAGATTCGCCCTTCAAACTCCCCTCAAGCATCGCCATTCTTCTTTGTCAAAAAGAACGATGGCAAACTCCGCCCCTGTCAAGACTACCGGTATCTCAACGAACATACCGTTCGCGACGCCTATCCGCTACTGCTAATCTCTGACCTCCTTGACAAGCTCAAGGGAGCTCGCGTCTTCACCAAGTTTGACGTGCAGTGGGGATATAACAACATACATATCAAAGACGGGCACCAATGGAAGGGTGCCTTCCTTACTCACAAAGGTCTCTTCGAACCCATGGTGATGTTCTTTGGCATGACTAACTCGCCTGCGACGTTTCAACGATTTATGAATGACTTCTTCCACGATATGATCGCCGAAGGATGGTTAGTCATCTATATGGACGATCTCCTCATCTTCTCCCCAGACGACGCCACCCACATTGAACGTACCCGCCATATCCTTCAGCGAATGATGGAACTCAACCTCCATCTCAAGCTGGAAAAATGCCAATTCACCGTACCTGAAGTCGAATACCTCGGAATGATAGTCAAAGAAGGACAACTCGCTATGGACCCCGTCAAGCTTGACGGAATTGCCAAGTGGCCTACGCCACAAAAAGTCAAAGACGTCCATTCCTTCTTGGGCTTTGCTAACTTCTACAGACGTTTCATCCCGGGATATTCCAATATCGCCCGACCTCTCATTGACCTCACCAAGAAAACAATGCCCTGGACTTGGACACCCGCTCAGCAAGCTGCTTTTGAACAACTCAAGGAGTTGTTCCTCCATAAGCCTGTTCTCTTCATGCCTGATATCCCTCGACCTTTTGCCATGGCCACCGACGCTTCCAAATATGCGTCGGGTGGCATTCTATTACAAACCGATGCAAACGGGGATTGGCACCCCTGTTCTTACTTATCACAATCGTTCTCCTCTTCAGAACGCAACTATGATATCCATGACCGGGAGCTCTTGGCCGTTATCCGCGGTTTCAAAGCCTGGAGGCAATACCTCCATGGCTCTCCCTTCCCCGTCAAAGTCTTCTCTGATCATAAGAACTTGACATACTTCCGCCGCCCCCAAGATCTCAATTGGCGTCAAGCCCGCTGGCTCCTCGACCTCGCCGACTATGATTACTCTATCACCCATGTCCCCGGCACCCAACTCGCCAGTCCAGATGCCCTCTCTCGCCGCCCCGATCTCCTTCCTCGTGCTGACTCTGACAACATCAGCGTCACTCTTCTCCCCGACACCCTCTTTGTTCGCCTCATTGACTCTGTCCTCTCCAATCACATTGCCTCTGCTTCTTCCTCTGATGACCTTGTCCTCCATAAACTACAGGAGATTGACAGCTCTCTTCCCCCCGCCTTTCGCTCTCGCCTTGCCGACTGGCAATACTCCGACAGCATCCTCCAGTATCAGGGACGCGTCTATGTCCCTCCTGACCGTGACCTTCGCCGCGCTGTCGTTCAGTGCTCTCATGACCACGACTCTGCCGGTCATCCTGGTTTCCTTAAAACTCGCCAACTCGTCACATCAGAATTCTGGTGGCCAGGCCTGGCTACGTTCGTTCGTGCCTACGTTGAAGGCTGTACCGTGTGCCAGCACAACAAGGCTAACATGCACCCTACCGTTCCCCCACTTGTCCTGATCCCGTCCTCCTGTTCTCACCCTTTCCAACAGATCTCTTGCGATCTGATCACCGATCTCCCGCTGTCCAGGGGATTCGACTCGTTATTGGTCGTGGTGGACCATGGCCTTACTAAGGGGGTAATTCTTTGCCCCACAAAAAAGACTATCACTGCCGAAGGCGTCGCAGCGCTCTTTTTCCACAAAGTCTACCTCCGCTTTGAACTCTACGAGAAAGTTATCTCAGATCGTGGTCTGCAATTCGCCTCAGCCTTTGCCAAGGAACTTGGCCGCCTCCTAAACTACGATCTTTCCCTCTCCACAGCCTACCACCCACAGACCAATGGCGAAACGGAACGCGTCAACCAGGAAGTCGAAACTTACCTTCGCATCTACTGCGGAGATCACCCCTCTACTTGGTCTGATCACATCTCTCACGCCGAGTTCACGCACAATCACCGCCCCCACTCCGTCACCAGAAAGTCCCCGTTTTACCTCATGATGGGATATGAACCCCGCACCCTCCCTTCGGTGATCGCTGAAACCAACATCCCTGCTGTTGAAACCTGTCTCAAAGAGCTGACTGCCTTACGAGACGAAGCCCTCGCATCCCATGAACTTGCGCGACAAGTCATGGCGTCCAGGTCTATGAAGCGACTACTCTCTTCGTATGACTGAAGTGAGGGTTGCTGAACGAGATCTTATCTATACAAGGAGCGAGACAAGATATCTAATCAGCAATGGGGATGCGGATAGATAGGTTGGGGAAGCATAAGGATGGACTCTCGAAGTTGCTCAGATATTCGGAGAATAGATGAGGCAAGGCTTGCTGTGACTGTAACGTTCACAAGAAGGGCTAGATCTTCTTGGGCAAGAGTAGGAGGTAAACAGGTGGAACAACTTAGGGAAGTATCCCCAAGTGTTCCCTGTATTTATACACTATGATACAAGTGGAGATACAATGTTCTAAGCCAGCTGGGCGTAGGGTAAGGTATAGGGTATGACGTATGTGTGGAGCAGGGCAGTGTACATGCTGGCTAAGGTGTGGTATACATATAAGAGAATGGAAGGGTGAAAGAGTGAAGTAGGTCTAGAGCAAGGGGATTAAAGTAGTGCGTATGTGGTGAGGCACCTAGACCAGTGATGTCATGATGACATCATATCTTATCTAATCGGATATAAGAGGTAAGGAATAGCGAAGGGAATGATCTTAGATAAGATCATGGACTGATAAGATTAGATAATGAGGAAAATGCGAAAAAGTCAGTTTCATGAAATCAATTCGTAACAGGCGTCACTCTCCTCCCCGACGCCCTCTTTGTTTGCCTTATCGACTCCGCCCTCTCCAACCACATTGCCTCTGCCTCCGCCTCTGATGACCTTGTCCTCCACAAGCTTCAAGAGCTTGACGGCTCCCTTCCCCCCGCCTTTCATTCTCGCTTAGCCGATTGGCAATTCTCCGATGGCGTCCTCCAGTATCAGGGACGCGTCTACATCCCTCCCGACCGTAACCTTCGCCGCGCTGCCGTCCAGCGCTCTCATGATCATAATTCCGCCGATCACCCTGGTTACCTTAAACCTGCCAGCTTGTTGCCTCCGAGTTCTGGTGGCCAGGCCTTGCCTCCTTTGTTCGCTCTTACGTAGCGGGCTGCGCCGTCTGCCAGCGTAACAAGGCGAACACGCACCCTACTGTTCCCCCGCTCGTCCCAATCCGATCCTCCTGTTCCCGCCCTTTCCAACAGATCTCTTGCAATCTGATCACCAATCTCCCGCTGTCCAGGGGGTTTGACTCATTATTGGTCATGGTGGACCACGGCCTTACTAAGGGGGTAATTCTTTGCCCCACAAAAAAGACTATCACCACAGAAGGCATAGCAGTGCTTTTCTTCCATAAAGTTTATCTCCGCTTCGGACTCTACGAGAAAGTTATCTCTGACCATGGGCCACAGTTCGCCTCTGCCTTCGCTAAGGAACTAGGCAGACTCCTCAACTACAATCTCTCTCTTTCCACTGCATACCATCCACAGACTGATGGAGAAACCGAACGCGTCAATCAAGAAGTCGAAACTTATCTCCATATTTACTGTGGAGACCACCCTTCCACTTGGTCCGATCATATCTCCCACGCCGAATTTACCCACAATCACTGCCCTCATTCTGTCACCGGCAAATCCCCGTTCTACCTCATAATGGGATATGAACCCCGTGCCCTTCCTTTGGTGATTGCCGAAACCAACATCCCCGCCGTTGAATCCCGTCTCAAAGAACTCTCTGCTCTGCAGGACGAAGCCCTTGCATCCCATGAACTTGCGCGACAAGTTATGGCATCCAGATCTAAGTCGAAGTTCGTGCCCTTCGAGAAAGGACAGCAAGTCTGGCTGGAAGCCAGGAACCTTAAAAGGTCCGTCCAAGATCCGAAGTTCGCCGCAAAACGTGAAGGCCCCTTTGTTATCTCCGACATTATTTCCCCCGTCTCCTATCGCCTCCAACTCCCACGAACATGGAAAATTCACAACACGTTCCACGCTTCTTTGTTATCACCCTATTGCGAAAATGACGTACACGGTCCGAACTTCCCCACACCGCCTCCAGATCTTGTTGAAGGACAAGAAGAATACGAAATAGAACGAATCATACGACATCGAGGTATGCCGTTGGCCCGTCAATACCTGATCCGATGGAAAGGGTACTCTGCCGAAGAAGAATCATGGGAACCCGAGCGGAATTTGAAACATTCGTCAGAGTTGTTAGAAGATTATAAAAGACAACACCCTCGCGCATTCTCTCTTGCATCCGCTCGCCCACCACGCCGCGCATAAACCCTCTCCATCTCCTCCTCATGACCATCGAGTTTACCAATGTCGACACCCCTGCAGCCGCACCCACCACCAACCCCAGCACAATCCGTTTTCCCTCTACCGACCCCGAGAGGGTCTCTCCTACTCGCCCCGCCGCCCCTCAGCCTGTCAACTTCGCCACTCTTGTTGGTGACGTTCCTGTTACAGCTATATATTTTTATATTTTACTTCGCATATGGACACTTCCTTTATCTTATCAAAGGGAAAACCCGACAGAAGACACTGTGCTAGACACAGGGGATCTAACGGGCCCTTTCAAGATCAATGGGCTTCACTTTCACTCTTTCACATTTCGCCCCATTGATCACAGCACATATTTAATACATCGTGATCATCACAGACCTCACATCAGTCACCCCCATCACTGTGATGTGATCCCTTATCTTTAATTACCGTTGACACCTTCCATTCCATCCACCTGCAGCAGATCAACGGCTGGTAAACATATGTACTTATTAATCTCCGTTACAGGCCGACTCCTCATGTCGATCATGTTGGGCCTAGGGGATGGACTTATGTAGATACGTATCTAGATTGGTACACAACATGTATCTACAAGTAAAATAGTATATAAAGCGAGGCTTGACAGAGCTCAGTCTCTAGTCTAGTTCTCTTGTCCTCTGCCTACAAAGTGCCTCTAAGATAGTACCCTCTCCACTCGACGTTTAGATAGTGATTGCCTACAAAGAACTTGTAGTTGCAACACTAGAACTAGACTGTCTATAACCTTTCACCCTTTCACTATCACCAGACAGCGAACGCGTCTAGTCTCCCACTTCGCTACCAGTCGACTCCAGCAAGTGAGCGCGTTCTTCGAGGTCACTAGGATACGCTAAAGACAAAGCTATCTAGTGCCTATTTCTTTTCACCGATCTCTTCTTCCCTTTGCAGCCTACACCCCTCGGGTCAATCAGCGGAACCCCTGGGAACCAGTAGACGCACCACCAGTAGCAGTAGCAGAACCCATAGTAGTTAAAGAGGAGTCCAGGGAGAACTCGCTAGCTAGAGCGAGCACAGAGAGTGAGAAAGACCCCAACGACTGGCCAGAGCCGGCAGTCACAGAAGAAGAATTTTGGAGGATTCTAGAACAGGATCTTCAACCCGAAAGCTTCGGTAACGGCGCAGAAGTCGACATTATCGCCACCGACCTAAGATTCACTGGGGACACCTATTACTGGAACCTCACACCCTCCTATCACACTTTAAGTCCGGCAACAGACCTCGCCTCGCTTAGATACCCCACTACCCCTACCCCTGACGTCATAAGGCCAGACCCTTTCGCTTGGCCAACAGTACAACGAAACGTCCGCCTAAACGCAACCCTAGGCGCAGCACAGGCAGAAAGAGAAATAAGCGTCGCCAGAAGACGATACAGAGAAGACACAGAAGAATCAGAGAACAAAGAGCCACATCGCGCGAAGAGACAGCGCCACGAATACCCACAAACCATAAGGAGAAACGATAGATATAGCAGAGTACAGTTAAGGGTTCAATGAAGAAAGAATTACAAATACTAGTTACCACTTTCCCCAATCACAATGTCTTTCATCCCCATCTCAGCTACAGACCTCCGTACCACCTTCGCAGATACGGGTGCTAATCACCTAGAAGCCATTGCACAGTTCGCGCAAACACAAGACAACAGATACGATCATCTCAGCAGTGAAATAGCACAATTAAAGAATGCGGTAGCAAGAATCGAACAAATGATCCATGTTACGCATGGCCGTGGGTATGGTCGCGCGTAGACCTACTAATGCCTAGTAGGGTCGAGGGAGTCTTGTCGTTCGTGTCGACGACGACGTATAACCAGCCGTGGGGTTACTGGGTCGAAGGTACTGCCAGAAAGGTATGCTGGTCGAGGGGTAACCGTTGCCTAGCTTGGCGAACGGGTCACGAGTTCAAGGGGTTTAGACACACTAAGGCAGTGGGGCCGAGTGTGAAGCGTTCACTTAATAGTAGAACGAAGACTAAGGAGTAAAGACAAATGGATTGCTAGTACTAACTAGGCGACAAGCCGTAGGTAGAACTAAGCTAGGGAAAACGTAAGGAGGCCCTGTTGAAGGGTTTATATAGTGAAGTATGAAACGTGACAGTTACATGTCACGATGATTAAGGGCCGGCATAGGAAACGGCGTTAGAAGAGCAGAAGCCAATAGCGAAACTACGCATGAGAAGGAGACGTTAAGGGCCGGCGCATACGGCGTGAGAAGATCAGAAGGAAAGGAGTACCTGCGCAGTGAGGGAATAAGCACGCTTATGAGATGAATGGAATGTCGTAGAACGACGTGGAAGGAATGAAGTTAAGCGTGAGAAATGGAAAGTATTAGTCCGATAGCAAAAGAAGAGAAAAAGTGTTCGTCCTGCGAGCGAATCGTAACAATCTAGGCATTAACTGGACAACCAAGGCCACCCACGAGACAACCAACCCCAAGCGGATCAGGAGCAACACAAACGAAACCAACCTTCAACACATCTCAAAAGGTAGAAGTCTTCGCAGATCCAGGAGATTTCGACGGATTGTTCACCAAATTTGATGAATGGTGGGCAAAAATCCAATCCTGGATACTGATAAACCAGCACGCAATCACACCACAAAGCGGAGACGCAATCTTAGCAGTTCTATCCAGACTAAAAGGGCCAAGGGCAGGACCCTTCACACAATTAAGGTTGCAAAGACTCTTCACAAATCAAGGATATAGCTGGGCAGATCTTGAAGGAGAGTTAAGAGATCTTTTTAGAGGAAGTAACGTCAAAGACAGAGCCGTGAAGAAAATAAACGAAATGAAACAGGGAAACATGCAGCCAATTGACGATTTCCTCATTAAATGGTATGCCGAATATGAAAAGGCCGAACTAGGGGATCCACATGGAGTGTATCTCTTAGAACAAAACGTCAAAAGATATATTATGGATTATATTTGGAAGAACGGTCTAAGGAAAACCACAGTCAACGAAACAATGGAGACCTTGAGATCCGTAGGACATCGCCTTGAAAGCCTAGACCTTATCAGGGGACATACCCAATTCAGGTTTGGATCTAAGCCAAAAGATCCAAACGCAATGGATATCAGCGCGGCCCAGAAAGAGGCCAAGTCTTGTTATAACTGCAGCGAAACAGGACACTTCGCTAAACAATGTAAGAAACCTTCCACCAAGTGCGATCTTTGTGGATGGTCCAATGGCCACAAAAAAGATTGTCGAAGAAGGCAGGTACGAAGCACGTCTTCAGATGACATTAAAAGCACTGAACACATTTACACACCCGGCACACAAGCCAAAAAAGGGAAAGGACGTGACCCCACGGCAGCAATAAGGGGCATGTCATTCGAAGAAGCAAGGGCATTCTTCAGGGACGTCGAAGATATCAAAAATAAGAAATCGGGAAAAGGAAGAGCTTAGATCCAGGAACTGGGCCTGATCTAAGCCAAGGTAAGCATAAGCAGGTACACTTTCCAATGGACAATCGCTTTTCTAGTTTACATGTTTACGATACGGAAGCAGCGCCTTCTACTATTATATCTTCTTCTTTGCCGATAGAGGAGTCCTCTAAGAGGCTCGGCTAGGGCGTTACACCGGTGCTTAATTCCTCTTCAAAGAAAGCTAACCTTTCGATCTCACCTGCAGATCAAATCCCAGAAGAAGGAATCTTTTGTAGATCACTCAAAATTAATAACGAATTAAAAATGAAGATAAAGGTAAAACCCAAAAACACTGATCAAGATTTTATTTCAGTATCAGCACTCTTGGACTCAGGCACAAACTGCGTCTTCGTAAATAACGTATTCGCTATGCAACATGCACTCCCGCTGAGGCAACTCGCGCAACCTCTCACTGTCTATAATGTAGACGGTACGCAGAATGAAGCAGGCAAGATCACACACGTGGCATCCCTCTTGCTCGATTACAAAGGACATCGAGAGATAGTCGAAGCAGAAGTCACTAGTCTAGGAAAGAACCAGATGGTGATCGGCTACTCGTGGCTAAAGAAGCATAACCCAGATGTCAATTGGAAAACTGGGGAGATTAAATTAAGAAGTTGTGGAAAAGAATGCTGGGAATTAAGAGACAAAAGCGTCTATCTCAGACTCTTGGAGAAAGAAGAGCAGGAAGCTCAATATAAAGTATATGAAATGATAAAAACATTGGAAAAGACACAAAACAAAAAACAAGAAAGAGATATTAGAATAGGACAAGCAGTAGATGGGAAGCTCAAATCCCTCATGGATCAGAAGAAGTCTGCTGCAGAACTCGTACCAGAATGCTATCATAAACATCTTAAAGTATTCGAAGAAAAGGCGTCTACCAGGATGCCTACACGAAAATCTTGGGATCATGCTATAGATCTTAAGGAAGATTTTCAACCAAAGAAAGGAAGGCTTATACCCCTAAGCACAGATGAACAGAAGGAAGTATCAGACTGGCTAGAAGACCAGTCATCTAAAGGATACATCGGACCTTCCAAATCTCCACAAACGTCACCAGTCTTCTTCGTACCAAAGAAAGATGGACGGAAGCGCATGGTACAAGATTATCGCTATCTAAACTTGCAGACAGTGCGAAATAACTATCCCCTTCCTCTCATTTCGCAACTCGTAGATCGATTAAAAGGAGCTAAGCTATTTACCACGTTGGATCTCAGATGGGGATACAACAATGTATGCATCAAAGAAGGTGACGAATGGAAAGCAGCCTTCGTTACACATAAAGGGACTTTTGAACCTCTGGTTATGTTCTTTGGACTGTGCAATTCTCCAGCCACCTTCCAAACCATGATGAATGAATTATTCGCAGACATGGAGGACGTCATAGTAGTCTACATCGACGATGTCATGATATTTATCAAAACAGACAACGAACAAGAACATGCAGAGATCGTTAAGAAAGTATTAAAGCGTCTAGAAGAAAATGACCTTTTCGCCAAACCAGAGAAGTGTCACTTCTTTAAGAAGGAAGTCGACTATTTGGGGATGGTCGTAGGCCAAGACGGGATCAAGATGGATCGCAAAAAGGTCGATGCTATCTTAGATTGGCCCGCACCTACCAATGTGAAAGGAGTGCGAAGCTTTCTCGGTCTTGCCAACTACTATCGTCATTTCATTGAAGGGTACGCACAAGTCGCCAGACCTCTGAACGACCTCCTAAAGAAAGACGTCTCTTGAAAATGGGAATCGGAACACCAAGATGCTTTCGACAAATTAAAAGAACGATTTACCACTGCTCCTATTCTCGCTTATCCAGACATTGATTGTCAATTCCAATTGGAAACAGATGCTTCTGACTACGCAACAGAAGCAGTTCTATCTATATTAAAAGAAGAAAAATGGCATCCAGTAGCGTTCAGCTCGCACTCGATGTCACCAGAAGAAAGGAATTATCCTATTGCAGATAAGGAGATGTTGAGCATCATCAGGGCATTAGAACAATGGCGTCATTATCTAGAAGGAACAGAGCATCCATTTGAAGTATGGAATGATCATGCAAACCTTCAATATTTCATGAAAGCGCAAGATCTGTCTAGAAGACAGGCTAGATGGGCGCAATATCTATCTAGATTCAACTACACCTTCGTGTACAAACCAGGATCATCTAATGCTAAGGCAGACGCTCTCTCTCGAAGAGAAGATCATACGCAAGGTATAGAAGATGACAATAAGGGAATAATTATGATCTCCCCGGAGCGGATACGGACAATATCATCCAAAGTCGCAATCTACGATGAAGGGGCACAGCTACATCAAGACATATTTAACCAAACATGTCTCTTGACAGAGACGGAAGTACAGAAGCTATGTAAAGAATACAAAGTTTGTGAAGAAGCGAATGGGCTTCTTTACCAAGAAGGAAACCGGTTATATGTTCCGGCCAAAAACGGGGATAATGAAGATCTAAGGATCAAGACCCTTAAATTATGTCATGACTCGCCTACAGCAGGTCATCCCGGAAATGAAAAGACTATTGATCTAGTCTTACGTCACTATTGGTGGCCCGGTGTCACAACCCAGATTAAAGACTATGTATCTCGTTGTGATCGATGCGCACGAATGAAACCTTCCAACCAGCCTAGCTCTGGCCTATTACAACCTTTAGAAGTCCCTAGTGGACCCTGGCAAGACATATCCGTTGATTTTGTCACAGATCTGCCAGAAAGCAACGGATCAGACAGCATCTTAGTAGCTGTAGATCGCTTCTCGAAGGAAGTGGTGCTTATCCCTTGTCGCAAGACGACGTCCACCATTGAGACAGCAAGTCTCTACCTTCACCACATCTTCAAGCATCATGGAATTCCCCTATCTATAGTGTCCGATCAAGGACCACAATTTGCTTCACAAGTCATGGCAGAGCTATGCAAGAAGCTTAAAATAAAGCAACGATTATCCACTGCATATCACCCGCAAACAGATGGTCAGACGGAAAGAATGATCAGAGATGTGCAGCAGTATTTAAGAATATTCTGCGCAGAGTGCCAAGACGAATGGGCACAATGGTTACCCATTGCGCAATTTAGTTATAACTCTAAGAGGCAAGCCTCCACCAAGAAGTCTCCATTCGAAGTCACTCGCTCCTATACTCCGCGCATGGGAATAGAACCCATTACATCATCCTCCAAGGCACCAGCTGCCGATGAATTCCTATCCACCCTACACGACGTGACGGAGCAAACTAAAATAAATCTAGAACAAGCTCAGCTATGCATGAAGACGCAAGCTGATAAACATAGAAAGGAGTCTCCTCCCTATAATGTTG
>JBBPTX010001253.1:0-11392 GCA_038094595.1 Pulveroboletus aff. annulatus
GAGCAACTCAGAGAGATCACTCATTACGCTTCCCATTCATCTTATCCATCTCCCTTAGACTGATTAAGATTCTGTCTCGCTCCTTGATAGATAGGATCTAGTTCAGTCTCCCACACTTCAGATTACATCAAAGAGAGTAGTTGCTTCACATTGTAGTCCCAAAGCCAATAAACACAGTCTGAGGGCCATTGTGTGTGTCGATGGGGTGGCTATGATGGGGGAGCTAGTAGGGAGGGTGGCATCCATGAGGGCACTGTTGACAAGCTCTGCAAGATGTGCTGAGTCAGTGCCAGTACTGATGACAGTGAGGTTGCCTGAGGTGAGAGCTGCTTTTGCAAATAATTTCACAGAGTCGAGGGTCAGGGCTGCATGAGGGCTCACCAAGAGGGACACACCAAGGCCGGTACAGAAGGCAAGGGCATGTGTGGCCTTGACAGTGACAATGCTTGGTGATTTGGAGGCAATAGTAGCTTTGTCATGGACAACAGGAAGAATGTATTCAGAATACAGGAAGGAATTTTGGAGTGGTGAGGATAGATGATAGCAAGGAGGTAAAGAAGGACCTTGTTGCAACTACAAATCTTGCAGGCAATCACTATCTTTTAGACATTGAGTAGGAGAACTATCTTAAGTATGACTTCATAGGAGGAGAACAAGAGAACTAGATTGGAGACTAAGCTCCATCCAGTCTCGCTTTATATACTATTCTACGTGTAGATACATGTTGTGCATCGATCTAGATATGTATCTACATAAGTCCATCCCCTAGGCCCAACATGATCGACATGAGGAGTCGGCCTGTAACGGAGATTAACATATACATGAGGTTACCAACCATTGATCTGCTGTGGGTGGGTAGAATGGAAGATGTCAATGGTAATTAAAAATAAGGGGTCACATCACAGTGATGGGGTGACTGATGTGAGGTCTGTGATGATCATGATGTATTAAATATGTGCTATGATCAGTGGGATAAAGGTGACGATGAAGTCCACAGATCTAGAAGGGCCCGTAGATCCCCTATGTCTAGCATAGTGCATAAGTCGGGTTTTCCCTTGATAAGATAAAGAAAGTGTCCATATACACATAGTAAAGGATGAAAAATATATAGCTGTAACACTACCCCCCATTTAAGGATTGACTTCCAGGTGATCAAAAGGGTGTGTTGATGGAAGAGTGAGATCTTCGTGTTTATGAAAGCATCATATAAATGCTGAATGAGACATCCACAACCTTCGAGGTGCAGAAGGATACTCCCTGTGGAAATCGCTGATGGTATCTAGCACACCTGGTAGAAGATGATCTTCTGGTTCTCAAGTTCGATCTGTCTCATCATAGCCTAGCCAATGGACCAGGTATTCAAGGCAACGACCTTTGAATCTACTAGCGATGATCCTTTCTACTTCATATAAGTTATCTCGATCCTTGGTTACCTGTATAGGGCTGGGAGTGATGAGAGGTTATCCATGAAGCCTTTCTTTATAAGGCTTAACCCATGATATGTTAACAGTTGGGTGTATTTGCATAGAGGATGGCAAACGAAGAGTGACTGCATTATCCCCAACCAGTGTGATGATGTCATATAGCCCTAACCATCGCTCTGTTAATTTGTGACTTGCATGTGGCAACTTTAAGTTATCTGTGGATAACCACACTTTGTCTCCAACATTATAGGGAGGAGTCTCCTTTCTATGTTTGTCAGCTTGTGCCTTCATGTGCAGCTGAGCTTGTTCTAGATTTAATTTAGTTTGCTCCATTCCATCATGTAAGATGGATAGGAATTCATCGGCAGCTGGTGCCTTGGAGGATGATACAATGGGTTCTATACCCATGCATGGGGTGTAAGAATGAGTGACTTCAAATGGAGATTTCTTTGTTGAGGCTTGCCTCTTAGAATTATAACTGAATTGTGCGATGGATAACCATTGTGCCCATTCACCTTGGCACTCTGCACAAAATATCCTTAGGTACTGCTGCACGTCCCTGATCATCCTTTCTGTCTGACCATCTGTCTGAGGGTGATGTGTAGTAGATAGACATTGTTTTATATTAAGCTTCTTGCATAGCTCTGCCATGACTTGTGAAGCAAATTGTGGTCCTTGATCAGACACAATAGATAGGGGAATTCCGTGGTGCTTGAAGATGTGATGGAGGTAGAGACTTGCTGTCTCAATGGTGGATGTTGTCTTGCGACAAGGGATAAGCACCACTTCCTTCGAGAATCGATCTACAGCTACTAGAATGCTGTCTGATCCGTTACTTTCCAGCAGATCTGTGACAAAATCGACAGATATGTCTTTCCAGGGTCCGCTAGGGACTTCTAAAGGTTGCAATAAACCAGAGCTAGGCTGGTTGGAGGATTTCATTCGTGCGCATCGATCGCAACGAGATACATAGTCTTTAATCTGAGTTGTGACGCCAGGCCACCAATAGTGACATAAGACTAATTCAATAGTCTTTTCATTTCTGGGATGACCTACCATAGGTGAGTCATGACATATTTTAAGGGTCTTGATTCTTAAATCTTCATTATCTCCGTTTTTGGCCAGAACATATAACCGGTTTCCTTCTTGGTAATGAAGCCCGTTTGCTTCTTCACATACTTTGTATTCTTTGCATAACTTCTGTACTTCTGTCTCCATCAAGAGACATGTTTGATTAAATATTTCTTGATGTAGCTGTGCCCCTTCATCGTAGATTGCGACTTTGGATGATGTTGTCCTTATCCACTCCAGGGATATCATAATTACACCCTTGTTGTCATCTTCTGTCCCTTGTGCATGATCTTCTCTTCTAGAGAGAGCATCTGCCTTGGCATTGGACAATCCTGGCTTGTATATGAAGGTATAATTAAATCTGGATAGGTATTGTGCCCATCTTGCTTGTCTTCTAGATAGATCTTGCGCTTTCATAAAGTATTGAAGGTTTGCATGGTCATTCCATACTTGAAATGGATGTTCTATCCCTTCTAGATAATGACGCCATTGCTCTAATGCCCTGATCATGCTCAGCATTTCTTTATCTGCAATTGAATAATTTCTTTCTTCTGATGACATTGAGTGCGAGCTATATGCCACTGGATGCCATTTGTCTTCTTTTAACATAGATAGTACTGCCCCTGTTGCATAGTCAGAAGCGTCCGTTTCTAAACAGAATTGACAATCGATGTCTGGATAAGCAAGAATAGGAGCTGTGGTAAATCGTTCTTTTAGTTTATCAAAAGCGTTCTGTTGTGACAATTCCCATTTCCAAGAGATGTCTTTCTTTAGGAGGTCATTCAGGGGTCTGGCGACTTGTGCATATCCCTCTATAAAGTGACAATAGTAGTTGGCAAGACCAAGAAAGCTTCACACCCCTTTTACATTGGTAGGTGCTGGCCAATCTAAGATGGCATTGACCTTCTTGCGATCCATCTTGATCCCATCTTGTCCTACAACCATCCCCAAATAATCAACTTCTTTTTTGAAGAAGTGACATTTCTCTAGTTTGGCGAAGAGATCATTTTCTTCTAAGCGCTTCAATACTTTCTTAACGATTTCTGCGTGCTCTTGTTTGTTGTCTGTCTTGGTGAATATCATGATGTCGTCGATGTATACTACCACAATGTCTTCCATATCTGCAAATAATTCATTCATCATTGTTTGAAAGGTGGCTGGAGAGTTGCACAATCCAAAGAACATAACCAGGGGTTTGAAAGTCCCTTTATGTGTGACGAAGGCTGCTTTCCATTCATCACCTTCTTTGATGTGTGCATTGTTGTATCCCCATCTGAGATCCAACGTTGTAAACAGCTTTACCCCTTTTAATTGATCCACGAGTTGTGAAATGAGAGGTAATGGATAGTTATATCATACTGTCTGCAAGTTTAGATATTGATAATCCTGTACCATGCATTTTCGCCCATCTTTTTTTGGTATGAAGAAGACTGGTGATGTTTGAGGAGATTTAGAAGGTCTTATGTATCCTTTGGAAGACTGATCTTCTAGCCAGTCTGACACTTCCTTTTGTTTGTCTGTGCTCAGGGGTATTAGTCTTCCTTTCTTTGGCTGGAAATCTTCTTTAAGATCTATGACATGATCCCAAGATTTTCATGTAGGCATTCTGGTTGATGCCTTTTCTTCAAATACTTTAAGATGCTCATGATAGCATTCTGGTATGAGTTCTGCAGTGGACTTCTTTTGATCCATAAGGGATTTAAGTTTTTCGTCCACTGCTTAGCCTATTCTAATATTATGTTCTTGTTTTTTGTTTTGTTTCTTTTCTAATGTTTTTATAGTTTCATAGACTTTGTATTGAGCTTTCTGCTCTTCTCATTCTAATAGCCTGAGATAGACACTTTTATCTCTCAACTCCCAGCATTCTTTTCTGCAACTTCTTAACTTTATTTCTCCAGTTTTCCAATTGATGTCTGGGTTATGTTTTTTTAACCAAGAATAGCCAATTACCATCTGGTTCTTTTCCAGGCTGGTTACTTCTGCCTTGACTATCTCCTAATGTCCTTTATAATCTAGCAGAAGCGATGCAATGTGCATGATTTTTCCTGCTTCATTCTGTGTACCATCCACATTATAGATGGTGAGGGGCTGTGAGAGTTGCTTGAGAGGTAATGCGTGCTACATTGCAAATATATTATCTACAAAGACACAGTTTGTACCTGAGTCCAAGAGTGCTGATACTGAAATAAAACCTTGATCAGTGTTTTTAGGTTTTACCTTTATCTTCATTTTTAATTCGTTATCTATTTTCAATGTTCTGCAAAAGATTTCTTCATCTGGAATTTGATCTGCAGGTGAGATTGAAGGGTTAGCTTTCTTTGAAGAGGAATTAAGCATCAGTGTAACACCCTGATCAAGCCTCTGAGAGGACCTCTCTGTCGGCAAAGAAGAAGATATAATATTGGAAGGTGCTGCTTCCATATCATAAACATGTAGGCTAGAGAAACGATTGTCCGTTGGAAAATGTGCCTGCTTATGCTTACCTTGGCTTAGATCAGGCCCAGTTCCTGGATCTAAGCCTTTCCTTTTTCCGATTTCCTATTCTTGGTATCTTTGATGTCCCTAAAGAATGCCCTTGCTTCTTCAAATAACATGCCCTTTATGGCTGCTGTGAGGTCATGCCCTTTTCCTTTTTCGGCTTGTGTGCCAGGTGTGTAAATGTGTTCAGTGCTTTTAACGTCATCTGAAGATGTGCTTCTTACCTGCCTGCGTCAGCAGTCTTTCTTATGGCCATTGGACCATCTACAGAGATCACACTTAGTGGAAGGTTTTTTGCACTGTTTGGCAAAGTGGCCTGCTTCACCACAATTGTAACAGAACTTTGCTCCCTTTTGGGCTGCACTGATATCCATGGCATTCAGATCTTTTTCCCTTTTATTAGATCTGAACCTTGATTGCGTTCTTCCCCTGATTAGATCAAGTGCTTCGAGGCAATTGCCTACCTCTTTTAATACATTCATCATCTCATGGACTGTGCCTTTTCTGAGATTGTTTTTCCATATGTAATCCATGAGATATCTTTTTGTATTTTGTTCGAGAAGGTAGACCCCATGTGGGTCTCCCAATTCTGTCTTTTCGAATTCTGTGTACCATTTTACGAGGAAGTCATCTATTGGTTGGTTTGATCCTTGTTTCATTTCATTTATCTTTTTGATGGCTCTATCCTTAATGTTGCTTCCTCTAAACAGACTCCTTAATTCGTTCTCCAAGTCTGTCCAACTATATCCTTGGTTGCTATGCATCCTTTGCAACCTAAGCTGAGCAAAGGGTCCCACCCTTGGTCCTTTTAGCCTGGATAATACTGCAAGGATTGCTTCTTCACTTTGGGGTTCTATCACGTGTCTGTTTATTTGGATCCAAGCCTGGATTTTGGCCCACTATTCATCGAACTTCACAAACAATCCATCATAATCTCCTGGATCTGCAAAGATCTCTACTTTTCTAGAGCTATTGCTAGGTCTTTCTTTTTTTTTTTCTTTTCCTAATCCACTAGGTGTGGGCTGTCTTGTGGGTGGTTTTGCTTGTCCTTGTGTCAGTGTAGTGACGATTCTTTCAATGTTTGCTACTATGTCACTTATCCTTGTTATCTCATCTTGCATGCTATGATAGCGAGCTTCCTGTTCTGCAGTGTATGATGCAATGTTGTTTAGTTGTATGGTCCAATCGGTGTTAGGGTTGGTAAGGGCTGTGATGTAGTCTGCCAGGGAAATGGCCATTGGTGATTTATAGGGTGGTAACTAGTATTTGTAGGATTTGCGTTGTTGTACTTGAAGTTGGACTCTACTGAAATGATCATTTCTTCTGATCGTTTGTGGGTACTCGCATCTTTGCCTTTTAGCATGAGGTTGCTCTCTGTCTCGTTCCTCTAATGCTTCTCTGTATCGCCTCCTTGCTATGCTTGCTTCTCTGATGAATTTCTGTGTCTCTAGGGTTGCTTCTAGGCGAATGTTATGTGGTGCTGCTGGCCACGTGAATGGATCGGGTTGAGGGGATCTGGATGGACTCTGCTCAGGGGTGGTGGGATATCTAAGTGAGGCAAGATCTGTGGCAAGGCTGAGGGTGTATGCTGAAGGTGTGGATTCCCAGTAATAGATGTGACCCATGTATCTGATGTCTGTGGTGATTAAATCAACTTCGCCTTCATTTCCGAAGCTGTGTGGTTCTAGGTCTTGTTCAACAAGTTGCCAGAACTCTTCTTCTATGGCTGCAATGTCTGGCCAGTGTTACGTGTGGCCCGGGTAGGGTCGCACGTAGACCTACTGTTGACCTAGTCGAGACTTGGTCGAGGGTTCAACCATTGGATACAACGGCGGTGATGGCACGTATAATGCCCAAGGAGACAAATGACATCGAGAGAGTGTCTTGATTGTACAGAGTTCACTCAAGAGTTGAACTAGGACTCGAAGAGGTGGGGGAATCGGAGGGGAACGACGAAGTCTTTATTGGCAAGGAACTAGGGACTAGGCCTAACCGTAGGTAGATCGAAGTTAAGGGAAAGGCATATGGCCAGCTCGACTGGTATATATAGTGAAAGGTGACGTGTGACAGTAACGTCACAGGGTCAAGGGTATGGGTTAAGGGCTGGCGTGGGAAGCGGCGTTAGAATGTGAAAGAACAAGGGAGAATGTGATAGAACCACGCATGGGAACGGAATGTGAACGTGCCGGTGCATGCAGCGAGAGAAGGTGAAGCACGTGTGCGATAAGGCAACACGAGGGAGATAAGTGCACAAGAACACGTGTTACGATTCATTGTGCCGGGCACGTCTCCTCTTTTCCTTTCTTTCACCTCAGCGCGTACGCTCACTCTTCCGCTCTTCTCACGGTTGCCCGCGCCAACCCTTTACCCTTGCCCCTCGGCTCTCCGAGGTCCCCGTCACACGTACGTTATCACACTTACGTGTCTTGTGCATTTATCTCCCTCGTGTTGCCTTATCACAACACGCATTCGCTCTTCTTACGCCGCATGCACCGGCCCCCTTGTGTTCTCCTCTCACGCGTGGTTCTTACGCCTTCCATGGCATTCCTTCGCATTCTATTGCCGCTTCCCACGCCGGCCCTTAACCCATACCCTTGACCCTGTGACGTTACGGTCACACCATCACTCCTCACTATATATACCAGTAGATCTGGCCTTATGCCTTTCCCTAAGCTTTGATATGTCTTAGCTTCGACTCGAGTCTTAGCTTTGATATCCCTACTACTCCTCCGGTAGGGAGATACCTCCTCTCCTCGCTGTTCGAGACTGGCTCTCGTCATCGTCCCTCTCGACGCTCGCCTCAGCGTACCCATCCTCCTTCCTCGTCTTGGGCCACCGTCTGCGCCCTCGTCATCCGTCCTCGTCACCCTTGAACCTCGACCTCGTACTCCGTTGCTTAGCAAGATAGCGGCAACGTCTCGTCGGAGTCCTCACCATCCCGTTACCTCTTCGTGTCGTTAAAGAGCTCCCGCGGAGGACCGTCCGTCTCTCGTACCCTCGACCTCGTGTTCATTGACCCCCCTTGTCCTTGAGGCTACCCCGTATCCCACAGTTGTACCCTCTTAGCCCTTACCCCGCCATCGCCCCATCCTCACCCGCATTCCCTAGTCGTGCTCCGTTCATATGGGCACTAGGGAGTATCCCCAGGTACCACTACTACGCTCCTTAGTTACACCGTCCTTAGTCCTTGTACCCTAGCTTTGATATTACTTTGTATCGGCCTAGCCCTTGCCTTGTAATCAGAGCCTCCTTCGACCCCTCCCCTCTACGAGTCTTCAGTTCGACTCTTGAGTGAACTCTGCACGTCCGAGACACCCTCTCGACGTCCCTCAGAACCCTCGGGCACCTTCAAGTGCCATCACCGCCGTCGCTCTCAGACGGTTGAACCCACGACCGCCCTCGCCTAGGACGGTACGAAGTCTACGTGCGACCCTACCCGGGCCACACGTAACAACACGTAAGTATGGTGACATACGTGTGAGATACCTCAGAGAGCCGAGGGACAAGGGTAAAGGGTTGGCGTGGGCAACCGGAGAAGAGTGGAAGTATGAGCGTACGTGCAAGAGTGGAAAGGAAGAAAAAGGGAAAACGTGTCCGGCACGATGAATCGTAACAGCCAGTTGTTTGGGTCTTCTTCACTCTCTGTGCTCGCAGTTGCTAGTGAGTACTCCCTAGGCTCTTTTTTGACTGGTAATCCTACTGCTATTGGTACGTCTACTAACTCCCAAGGTCTGGCTAGATTGACGGTGGGGAGATATGCTGTGAAGGGGAGAAGAGATCGGTGAAAAGATATGGGCACTGATAGCAAGCCCCTGTTAGCACTATCCTAAAGTACCTGAAGATGCACTCACTTGCTAGAGCCTCTGAGTGCAAGGGATAAGGCTAGTCGCATCTGCTGTTGTTGGTAGATAGTGAAAGGGTGTAAGGATGTATGACAGTCTAGTTCTAGTGTTGCGACTACAAATCTTGCAGGCAATTACTATCTTTTAGACGTTGAGTGGGAGAACTATCTTAAGTATGACTTCGTATGAGGAGAACAAGAAAACTAGACTGGAGACTGAGCTTCATCCAGTCTCGCTTTATATACTATTCTACATGTAGATACATGTTGTGCATCGATCTAGATATGTATCTACATAAGTCCATCCCCTAGGCCCAACATGATCGACATAAGGAGTCGGCCTGTAACGGAGATTAACATATATATGAGGTTACCAGCTGTTGATCTGCTGCAGATGGGTAGAATGGAAGATGTCAACGGTAATTAAAAATTAGGGGTCACATCACAGTGATGGGGTGACTGATGTGAGATCTGTGATGATCATGATGTATTAAATATGTGCTGTGATCAGTGGGATAAAGGTGATGATAAAGCCCACTAATCTAGAAGGGCCCATAGATCCCCTGTGTCTAGCACAGTGCCTAAGTCAGGTTTTCCCTTGATAAGATAAAGAAAGCATCCATATGCACATAGTAAAGGATGAAAAATATATAGCTGTAACAGACCTAGGTTTACATGAAACACATGACAGGGTATGAAGAAAAAACATACTTGTCACCACAGAGGAACTCAGAGGTGAATGTGAGGTATTCATGAGATAGACTGGTGGAGGTACAGCGCCATAGAGTTCAATTTCACATACGATACCAAGTGTTGACCGCTTCGTAGTGTTCTAGAATGGTTTTTTTTGATGAACAAGGCCCATGACAGTGAAAGATGAATGAACCTTGAAAGCAAAGTTTTTCAAGGCATGTGCAATACCTGGACTTGGTTCACACCAACTACTGGCTTTGACAAGGAAAGTGATGGCAGTGGACACTCCATGGTGGCATCGTCAGGTGGGAAAACATGTCACATGCTTGCCATGAGTATTCCGAATACATCCTGATGGAGCAGAATGGAAGACTCACCAGTTGCCAACAGGTCTGACTATGTCTGACCTTCCTCCACTTCTAGCTGAACACCACTGGAGCCCTGATGTTCACTGCATGCATGAAATCCTTCATGACACTTATCAGCATACTTCATCTGGATGGCAAGCACTTTTCCTTTTTACTAATTTATGCTCTTGGCTGTGTACTAATTACCCTGTTGTGATAGGGATCAGTTAGAAACCAAGCTGATTTATGTTGTCCTAGTGATATCCAGGTTGCCTGGCCCAGATCGTGGTCATCCACCTCTAGAATTCAACATAGAGTGGCTGGCTAATACAATGTCATCAACCTGCCACATCCTGCTAAAAACACTTGCTCAAAATGTAGGCATACATTGGAACACGCTACACAACCATCTAAAGGTGAATAACCTGTCCAAACAATTTTCTGACATAATGGACCAGGAACTAGATGACCTCACTCAGTATTACAAGTGGGACTGTTACGATTCACTTGCAGAACAAACACTTTTTCTTTTCTTTCATTATCGGACTAATCTTTCCATTTCTCACACTTAACTCATATTCTTCCACATTGTTCTACAATGCTCCATATATCTCATAAGTGTGTTTACCCTTCACTGCGCAGGTACTCTTTCTTTTCTGATCTTCTCTCGCCATCTGCACTGGCCCTTAACATTTCTCTCTCATGTGTGGTTTCTCTATTGTTCTTTCTATTTCTAATGCTGCTTCCCACACCGGCCCTTAACCAATTGTGACACTTAACTGTCATGCTTGTCTTCCTCTATATAAACCCTTCAACAGGGCCTTTCATCTCTTCTCCTCAGCTTAGTTCTACCTACGGCTTGTCGCCTAGTTAGTACTAGCAATCCATTTACCTTTGCTCCTTGCATCTTTGCTCTACCATTAAGTGAGCGCTTCACACTATGGTTCGCCCACCTTCATGTGTCCTTAACTTCAACCCTACGACCCACTAGCCAAGCTAGACAGCGGTTACTCTTGACCGGTCAACACCCTTAACGGTATCCATGACCCAGCATCCCTACAGCTGGTCTTATGTCATCATATACATGAACGACTGAACCCCTTGACCCTACTAGGCATAGTAGGTCTGCGCGTGACCTTACCCAAGGCCACACATAACAAAAAAACTAAGCTCCCTCCTTGCTCAGATACTATCACATACACCGCCCACCATAGCTTCCCACCGAAACACTCGCACCATTGATCCGCATTGGAATCCTCAAGAACCTCTGCGTACTTTGCACTCTGACTCCTCTGACACCCCTGACGATCCCAACCAAGCATATTGGGATGAAGACCCCAACAAGCCTTTATTAGACTCAGACGAAGAACTTGCTACTCGCGACCTTGCTCATAGCTTTTCTGCTTCAGTGCAGATACCTCGTTCTCAGACTCCCCCATCCCCAATGCCCAGATGCCAAACTGGCCATATCTTTCCCCCAATTCCTCATCCTCCATCACCTACCATGACCACGAAACCTCTTGAACTTCGCATAGGTA
>JBBPTX010001254.1:0-11387 GCA_038094595.1 Pulveroboletus aff. annulatus
ACACATGACTATCAGGTCGGCAGAGGGTGATGTTGAGGGTATCGAAATATCTTCGGAGGCAGGAGAACAACCACTCGCTTGCGGCAAATCCACCTACGAGGAACACAGACTGGCACAATGTGAGGAGCTGAGTAGGGTGGACCAGAGTTCATCTCACGGTGATAGGGATCGTGCATGATTGCTGTAGCTTCCTGAAAGCATCGACAATCTCTCTGATGGAGGGCTCAAAAAGGTCTGCGACAATCTTTCTTGGGCAAGGTCAGCAACTTGCATGCTAAACAAGGCAAACCTACCCCGAGAGTCGGAGTTGGCCCGAACGGATATCGTATTGTGGATCCTTATCGCGAACTGTGCCAAATTTGATGTATTGGGGATCTTCAGCGTTACGAAGACGAAGCTTGGTCGTCTTGTCAAATATCTTGGCCATCTGTTTCAATATGTCCGAGTTAGAGTACTTTGAACCCTCCAATCTCCTACGAGATCATCAGGTGTTAATATGCTAGCAAGCATGGCTTGTGACCTACATTCGAGAAAGGCGGCAGCCCTCCGTGTGACCATTACAGATCCCTGCAAGCGGCCTAACAACAACAATGTTAGACACGAGTGACATCGTGTTTGCGCACTCACATTCGGGAGGCCCAATCTCTTCAAACGACGCAGGAGATAATCTCATTGAATACACGCTCAAGTCGATCGTTCCTCCCCCAGCATCGATAATGGCGACACCCCGCGGACGCGGTTCTTCGTCATCTTGACCAGTGTGCTGAAGAGGGATGATAGACATCCGCGACATGGCCTCGGACGCCAAGATGTTGGATACACAAAAGTGCAAGTCCGTTTCTCCCTCGGTCAGCAAGTGTACCCGATCATGTCCCTCGGGTGAATCTGAGACGAGACCCGCCAATGTGGCCGCACGTCGGATCTGTTTCTGCTGTAGTCCCTCCCATCCGTTTGGATGGGTGAGCACGCACTCGATGTGATCCTCGACCGACTTCCATAGGTTCATACCATGCGAGTCTTGGATGTACTTTTGCGTGCAGTCAAACAGGTAACGCATGAAATCTGCAAGGACGTCGACAGCCGACTTGCCTGGTGGGATGGAGGGGATGTCATCGTCGGCGATGTGAGATGCAGCGAGATGCTTTGCGCGCAAGTGTAGCTTCCACCTAGACGAACCATCAGTCCACCATGTCCAATGAAACACATGTATACGTACCACTCGAGCTTGACCCACTGTTCATCCTCGGCTTGTTCGACAATGTGATCTTGTAGCGCCTCCGCACCAAAGGCACGTGGAGTACCATGCTGATCATAATAGACGATGGACGGTATTTTACAATTGCCGCCTGTGTGCTCCTGCGCCGGATACCTGAGTCGCTCCGTCAGCACTGAAGATAGTACAGCACGAAGAGTACAAACCTCGTCACGCCTTGTATCCTTGGGAGCTCACCTGGATCCAATATAGTATACGACACACCGCTGTACATCGTACACACATCAAAGGCAACAACGAGTCCACGTGAATGAGTCTGGTCTCCCTAAATCAAACCTTTCGAGAGTAATCGATCGGTCCTCCAGTCATTGTGATCAAGCTATGGGAGTCATCCCAGGTGTGGTGCCACTCAGTGATCACACGCACAACTCGGATATGAATGGGTGACTGGGTACTTGTTCTGGATCAAGGGGTCCGAGTCGGAATTGTGGTGGTCCAATATTCACCTGCAGGCCTGTGAAAATACCACCTGAGACGGTTTGTTTACTCATATCATCCAAGAGGAAGTATCGAAGCACATACGTGCACGCCAGCTTCCTCGAGGCTAGTGATGCGGGGCGCTACTTTCCCTACTCTTCGCTCTCTCAGGCTTGGCCCCGAGCACCTCTATGTCGACTTTTACAACACAAGAGTCTGAGGATGATCTTCTGCAGCCACCATTAGCAGGACATCCAGTAAGTCTTCGCCGCATTAACAAGGACTGCTATGGAACTCATGGCCAAATCATAGCGTTCATCATCTGCAGCCGAATTCGCCAAGTGCGTCTGTCTTCAATATGTTTTCTTGACTCAAACCAACCAGTTTTGCTAGTATTCCGCCTGCCCCAGTTCTCACCTGCTATATCATTAAAATCAACAACCGGCCTGTCGCTGGCGGCGGCTTTGGTTATGTCTACAGATGTCGATATGTCAATGGTTCGACATCAGAGGAGGTTGGAGTGTCGCTCGTGGTTCATGTGCCTTCTACTTACCCTTCTCTTAGGTTGCAGTCAAGGCGCTTCGCTATTCCGCAGATGAAGATGCAAGAAAGAAATATGACAAAGTAATTTAAACCTTCTCGATGGGCATTGTTGGCTCAAATACCATTCGAGATGGCTCGCCGAGAGCTTGGAGTCTGGAAGAGACTGAGTCATGACAACATCGTTCCGTTCTTGGGCATCGCGTACGGCTTTGGGATAAATGGCGCAATGTCGCTGGTGTCGTTATGGATGCCCAATGAAACTCTTCCGAGATTCCTCAAGACGTATGACGACAAGCTAACTGTGGTTCACCGCCTTCAAATTGTATGTTCACCCCATATCCACTCCCTTCACACTCTTTAATTCTGTTCAAGTTGCTCGACGTTTCCAAAGGGCTGGACTACCGTGAGTCATTTTTGCCATTCCACGTCGCATAACGAATAAGTCAGTACAGTGCACTCTCTTCAGATTGTACATGGCGACCTGAACTCGGTGCGTGGGATCGGTGTGCCGTGAATAAACTTTTTTTCTCAGAGTGAAATGGAACAACGTGCTTCTCGACGCAGACTATACTGCACGCGTAGCCGATTTTGGATATGCCTCCTTGGCGGGAAACATTCCAGAGGCATTAACGTATCTTCAGAGGTCTACTAATCGACCAGGAGCGCTGCGATGGACAGTGCCAGAGCAAATTGATCCTCAAGAGACATTCAGCAAGACGACCAAGAGTGATATATACTCATTCGGATGTATCGCTCTCCAGGGAAGCATGTTAGTCCATATGCCAAGTTTATCCACACGTTTCCGCAGGTGTTGTCCGGAAAACAGCCATGGTCTGAAGTTCCCGAAGATCATTCGGTCGTTTTGCGCTTGAGCGAAGGTCGTAAGCCAGGTCGACCAAAATCACGAAAGATGGACAACTCGCACTGGAACTTCATTCAGTGTTGCTGGTCGGGACTACAGGAGAGGCCCACAGCAGATACGATAGTCCTCCGTGTGCAACAGTTCTTGAACGATTGCCCACCTTGCGGCCCGCTTCGCGATTTGTTCATCTCTTCGACAGGTCAGAGACAGGATTCGTTCGTCATGTCCCTTACTGATCTCGCTACAGTACCATCACGTTCACTTTCGGGAGCCACCTCTCCTATACTTGACCCTTCTAACTCGCCACCTCATGTTCGTCCTGTCAATACGAAATCGGCGATGATACCAGCGAACTCGTCAATACACCATGTTCCGCATGTAATTCAGAATGGGGGTACAACTGCATCAGAGACTGCACCTACTTCGGGATCGTTGAATATGATCGTAGTTGTGACCCCCAAAGCGGATACGACATCGATGTCCCCTCCCATCCAAACGACAGAAACTTCAAAGAGGAACACCAGCGTTCTTGACAAGAATCAGAAGAGGTACGTAGTAACACCGTTGAGTGCAATCACGCTCAGAACAACCAAAGTATCCGCGAATCCGAGTGCCCCTGTCAATCGTATCCAAATTTCTTGCCAATTTGTGGAACAGAGTCAGGCGATCCTCCTCGCCCACGATGTGCATATCTGAAAATGACATTGTGATATTGTACGTTGAAAAGCCATCTCGGTTCATTCCCGTCTCTGACGACGAGTCGGTTAATAGTGTGATAGGGCCTGCAGGCTCTGGCAAAAGTTGGGTACGTGGACAGATTCTCCTTCGTGTACATAGTTCTCAGTTCCATCTTAGTTCACCAGAGTAGCAACAACATGCGACACGTCCGAATAAACAAGGACCAACACATCTCCACTGGAAACATTCAAACAATTTGCTGTGAACTGATCGTGGATGACGAAAGGAAGGCGAGCTGGCAAGGGGTAAAGAATATCATATTTGTCGACACTCCTTTCTTCACCGGGCACGACCACCCCGATCCACACAAAGAGTTCCGGACATGGTTCGGGCGTATACCAGTGTGAGTCACACCTTACTTTGCTAGGAGGTGGAGTTGGCATTCCACCAGTTATCAGCCCCGTCTCGTTGGGATGATATACATGCATCGGGCTTCAGTTAATCCTACACTTGCACCTACTATCAGAGACCGTCTCCAGGAACTCACTCGTGTCCCTCAGTTCCGTGATGCCAGTCCTCCGCTTCGATTACACGTTGTCATGAGCGATGACGAGTCTTCAAGTTCCAGTGGTGTTGGAGAGCACACAATTGAGCAGCGCATATCGGTTCTTCGTGCACAGATGAACCCACTGCGAGAATCTATGGACAGATGGCAGTTGTCGGTACATGAGCAGATTTTCCGGGGAGAATCAGAAGTGGTGTTGATCGCACTCGCGAAGCTAGATTCATATGATTTATGCCTTCACTGGACGCTGGGGAGCGTACTATAGGAATACAAGGTACTATCACCATGTTCTCAGGAAATTTACACTAAAAATCAATTACCTCGTTTGTCGCCGTGGGTTAAAGGTACTATTGGTGATAGTTACGGCCCATAGAGAAACCACTATTTGGGCGTCGATCAGTTAAGCATATGCCCTTCGTGTGCTTCAAGTCGAAATTAGTGCTTCATCGTGTACAAACATCGCTGGGGTCACTTGGCAGATTTCCATCAGCCCAATCCGGATGTCACCCATCAGATCAAAGCTCACCTTACTTCTGTTCCCTTGTGCGAGTCAAGCTTTCGGGAATCCAGAGAAACCCGCACGTTTCCCACCAAGCTCACCAACGCGGTGAGTTGGGTCAATCCTAACAAGATAATATTGATTTCCAGCGGAAAGTTGGTTCCTTTGGAGTTCGTTTCGGAAAGAGAGACATGGTCAACCAAGAGGAATCCACGCAAACTGTACAAGTGTCGAGAATTGATCTATGATACACTCAGACGACATGGATACACCTAGAATCTAAGCGATGTACCTTGTCCATTCACATCGGATCCAGGGATTCTCAGTAGCAGACGATCGCAATTTCAGAGAAGTACATACAGGCTACTTGGAACGACCAGAAATAGCAAAGGTCTCTGGAAATTCTTGTTCCTCTGAGTCAGCGACACATGCACCCTTGCATATACTGTACATCATGTTATCAATATGGCACAAGGCGTGACGACGCGTCGGCTCACTTCTCAGCAAGATAGGTGCAAACACGTTTGGAAGAAGCAGTTGGCCTGATGGTCCGCAGTAGATACTCCTGTGTCTCGCACGATGTTCGACGTCGGGCACGTTGCATGGTATGGTGCCGTTACGACCCTGGAAGAGATGACTTGCGGCAAGGAACTTGAACAAAATTCTAGTAACGTTCAGTGGTGTAGTCTACAGAGATTATCCCAGGCTACCGGCATGACAGGATTGATGCACCCTTCTGAAAGTATCGATGATCTCTCTGCATGCCTCATCGTTTCGAAAATCGGGAGTGGTTGCTGGAATTCGCTCCCCGCTGCGGCTGTGTGGTGGGGGTGGAGTGGCGACGATTTACACGTTGTTGCCTGTTGTGAAAGCGAACCATGACATTAACAGCGGAAGTTTGTGCGGATATTCAGCATAAAAACGTTTGATGTACATGTTACAACGACGGGGATAGACTTGAAGGTTGTTTCAACATTACACAGGCTTGGGCTGCTTTACATGTCAGTCATTGTTGTGCCATGGTCTCCTCCAGCAGATCAGCGGCACGATTCCACGCCGAGGCTGTTTCAAGTTGCGGCGAGGATCACAATGTTCATTTGTTTGTAGCGTGTCAGTGGTTTCCTCGATGTACATAATGCGGAAGCATTCGCATGCGCTATGTTCCTAGAGTCCTCCCCTCCTTGACTTCATCCTCACGCGCGACCCGAAACCGAGACTACTGACACCTTCATGTCAATTCCTACGTCACAACTGTCTAAGGATGGCCCACCACTACTGGCAGGACATACAGTAAGTTTGCGTCACATCAGCTAACGAGACACCACGAAACTCATTCCGAATCCATAGCAATCAACACCTGTGGCCGATATCAGCATTCCATTCACCCCAGATCTCACGCCCTATCTCACCAAAATCAATGAGCGTTGCATTGACGGAGGCGGCTTCGGTGATGTCTATAAATGTCGATACTTCAATGGGTCAACGTCGCGGGAGGTTCGAGTGCGGTTCACGATCCACAATGCCCACTATTCACCTCTCCCCTATTAGGTTGCAGTAAAGGCCCTGCGGTTCAAGTTTACACTGAATGAAGATAAAAAGAATAAATCTGCCAAGGTAAGATCTTGTCGATCCAATCAAATATCATCTAAGTGATCCTCAAGATGATCCATCAAGAACTCGGAATTTGGAGGAGGTTAAGCCACAACAATGTCGTACCATTCTTGGGAATTGCGTACGGCTTCGGAGCAGAAGGCACAACGTCGTTGGTCTCGTTATGGATGCCCAATGAAACCCTTCACATATTCTTAGCAGCGCATGACGGCAAGCTGCATGCGGTGCACCGTCTCCAGACCGTATGTTCACCCCATGCCTACTCCTCCCTACTCCTCCGACCCACATAATGTCATAGCTGCTCGACATCGCTAATGGCTTAAACTATTGTGGGTTACTTTACTCTTCCCTGAGGCACGAAGAAATAACGCCCTACAGTGCATTCCCTCGAGATCGTACATGGCGACTTAAATTCTGTGCGTCGGGTCACTGTTGTCGAGGTTCTTCTTTCTAAAAGTGAACCAGAATAACGTGCTCCTCGACGCGGACTACGTTGCCCGTTTAGCCGACTTTGGGTATTCTTCCTGCGTGGGTAATATACCAGAGGCATTATCCTACCTTCGAAGGTCCACCAACCGACCGGGAGCCTGGCGTTGGATTGCGCCAGAGCAAATAGGTGACAAAGGGCAATGCAACAAGACAACCAAGAGTGACGTATACTCTTTCGGATGCATTGCTTTTCAGGTCAGCTCACGATATACGAGGTATCACACAGTCTAATCCTTCCCTAGGTGCTGTCCGGAAAGCAACCATGGTCAGAAGTTCATGAAGATGCGTTTGTTATCTTGGAGTTGCATCTGGGTCACAAACCAGGTCGACCAGAATTCCGTGCGATAGATGACTTGCACTGGGACCTTATTCAGCGTTGCTGGTCACCATTACAGGAAAGGCCTACAGCCGATACCATAGCCTGCTCCGTACAACGTTTCTTGTGTGATTCTGTCGGGAGGAGGTTTAAAGACGATCTGGAGAAGGAAAGAGCCCAAGAGAGGACGACCGAGCTTGAGGAGGCAGTCAAAAGTGCAGCCGAAGAAAATCGCCAGCTGAAAAAAGAAGTCGCCCAGCTGGAGGCATCCCACCAGACAGTTGTTGACGAATGCACTGCCCTCAAGCAGTCGCTCAAAGAGCAAGAGGAATGCAAGGAATTAGCGCAACGATCCTTGCATCGAATAGAGGAGGAGAAGAATAAAGTCCTTTTGCAGAACCAGGAACTGATGGAAGAGCTCAGTGGTATCAAGCAGTTGCTCGCGCAGGAGCAGGAGGATAAAGTTACAGCACAGCAATCCCTGCGTCGGGTGGAGGGTGAAATGGATCGAGCCCGTTCGCAGATGTCCAAAGACAGTCTGGAGAAGGAAAGAGTCCAAGAGAGGATGACCGAAATTGAGGAGGCAGTCAAAAGCGCAGTTGAAGAAAACTGCCAGCTGAAAAAAGAAGTCGCCCAGCTGGAGACATCCCACCAGATGGTTGTTGACGAATGCACTGCCCTCAAGCAGTCACTCAAGCAGGAGCAGGAGGACAGGGAATCAATGCAACGATCCCTGTCTCAAGTGGACGAAGAGAAGAATAAGGCCCTCCTGCAGATCAAGCGACAGACAGAAGAGCTCAATGGTCTCAGCCAGGCACAGGAATTGACGCAGCGATCTCTGCGCCAAGTGGAGGAGAAGAAGAAGAAGGCCCTTTCACATAACGAACGACTGATGGAAGAGATTGACGGTTTAAAGCAGTCACTCCGGAAGGAACGGCCCGAGGATAACAAAGACAAAAATTCTCACGCATCCTCGTCTCCTAGTGTCCGTGCTGTACGATCATCTTCACCTTTGGGAACATCATCCAGCTCTCTCACCCCGCCTCTGAATCCTTTTTCTACCATCAGCGGACGCCAGTTTAACCCCTTCAAATGGAAGGTCAGCAGGAACTTAAGGGAAAACGACCCCAATGTGGGACCGACGGACAATGAGTACACTCGACCAGTTCAGAACCCTCATGCAATAGAAGTGGACATGGAAGATCTGGGCTCGAACGATATTGTGATAGCGTACGTGGTGATACCCTCGATGGTGAAGTGGAAAACTTATTTAATATGGTCAAGTGTAATGGGTCCGACAGCGTCAGGGAAGAGCACGGTGAGAATACATGGAACTGTGATCCTTGTCAAGTTTATTAACCCGTGTACGCTCTTAGCTCATACGTCACATGACTGGGCGTGAGAACTCTGGCATAGGCCATGGGCTGAAGTCGGATACAAGCCAAGTTTCAGCCGTCAGATTCTGGGACCAGGAGAGCAGGCAATATGTAGTCTTGGTGGATACACCAGGCTTTGATGACACCTTCAAGTCCGATCTTGCAATCTTGGACATGATCTCTCGTTGGCTCGTCTCAAGGTAATACACGGTGGTTTGGTTCACCAATTTGTGTTTCTCACTTACGAGTCTGTTCTCGTTTCCACAGTTACAGCAGAAAGAAACTGCTCTCCGGGATTTTGTACCTCCATCGGATAACGGATAACCGCATGGCGGGCACGCCTTTGAAAAACCTGAGAGTATTCCGAAAGTTGTGCGGAAAGGACGCTCTTGATAGGGTATATCTCACTACGACAATGTGGGATGAAGTTGAGCCGGATGCTGGAGGGAAGAGGTTAGAAGTGCTCAAGATGGAATACTGGAAGACAATGATTGATCAGGGTGCTCAGATAGCTTGCTGTGGGAGCGATGACGATTCTGCGAAGCGGCTCATTCGACAATCATTGCACGCTGGCATAGCTGTACTCCCAAGGCGTTGCTAACTCAGGAAGAAATGGTCGAGCTGAAGAGGGAACTCAAGGAGACAGCTGCTGGGCAGCAATTATATTCTCATCTGGAAAATTTAGTTGAGAAACGGACGGATCTTCTACGAAGGATCGACAAGGAGAAGAAGGCGACCACAGACCCAGGCATATTGAACGAATTTCAGGCAGAGTATGATGACCTAAGGGCGCAGATAGATGAAAATTTACGTCAAATACAGAAGCTGAAGGTATGGTTGAAGCGATTCATGGTTCGGGGATGAGATTGAAGGTGGGTCGTGGTTAATGTCTGGGACTCTATGCATATCCAACGGAATTAAGGTCTCAGATGTTAGGCCTTATCGTGCACCGTCATGAGCAGTCACTAGTGCACCAGGGATACGCGGGTTTTGTATATCTTCAGATTGACTTTGTATCTATGAACTGCAGAACTTCGCAATGCCTATACTTACCAGAGCCAGGATGTTCCAGATAGTATGTTCACATTCTGCCTCCGTGACTTATTTATTGACAAAATATTACCAAGTGTGAGACTGGGGCACGAAGGGCCCCGATGGTGAGTCTGTGTACGAAGAGGGATGTCTCGGGCTGCCAGTGCCATCGTGCTGGTTCCGTCGGGCGCTCTTCTCCGAGGATTAGAGCCGGGCTGACGTGGGTGTCATACAGTGCAGCAGAGGATGGGGAGGGGACGGATTGGGTGCGGTTTCGAGCTGCGAAAGCTCTCGTCAGGGGTTGCCGCTACCCCGACCGTCGCCCTTCCGAGTCCGTTAAGGTGGCTACCACTCCAGACTAGGCGAGGGAGTTGGCTTTGGCACGACCCTGGCCTGAGTGATTGCAGTTGGGTATTAACGAGTGGGGAGGGAGGGAGACTTCCTGCCTGCTACGAGCCCACAGGCCATCAACCAGGAAGAGGGCCTTTCGGCGCATTCCGCCGGGATTTGTGCGCCGCCATGCGGTTCTCCACGATGAACTCGTCCACTGTGGATGTCCAACGTTGCCATCCGTGAAGGATCCGATAAGTGGCACAGATCTCAGGCCACAACTTCGCCGACTCTGGAGCTTGGCCAAGTTCTGCGCGGCTTGAGGCTCGAGGCTTTAGACCTTTGAAGTATGATATAGCATAGTCCAATGTTCCAGAACAACTGCATAAGTCGTGCATGGAGAAACTAGTGATACAAATTGAGTGTGAGTCAGTCGGTGTACATACTCTGAGTCGAAACCTCATGCATCATCGTACACCAACACTGCTGGGGTCCTTTGGCAAAATCCACGTCAGTCATACCCAGATCAAATGTCACCCAGTGAAAGCTCACCTTACTTCCGTTCCCTTGTTTGATCGAGAAAGTGAGCCAAGCATTCCGAAATCCGGGGGAACATGTACATTCTCCACCCAGCTCACCTGCGCAGTGAGCTCCGTCAATCCAAACAACAAAATGATCTTGATCTCCAACGCATAATACATCGATCCATCGGCAGTTCATTTCGGGGAGAGTGACTTGGCCAACTTGGTCGTATCCGTGCGAACAGTGCATAGCGTCGAGAATTGGTCTACACACGCGCGCTCAGAACATGTAGATGTGTTAAATGGGTGACGCACCTCGTTCACTGTCCATCCATACCGGCTGGTCCAGCGAGCCTCTATAACATACGATAGCGATATCCAAAGAGGTACAGGCTACCTGGGACGACCGCCGAATAGCAAATGTCTCCTGGAACTCCTGCTCCTCGGCAACACGTGTCCCCTTGCATACATCACATTAGCAAGCACACGAGGCACAACGACCCATCAGCTCACCCTCGTCACGATAGACGCAAACGCGTTTGGAAGAGCCAACTGACCTGATGGTCCACGATAGATGCTCTTCTGCCTCACACGGTGTTCTGTGTCGGAGATGTTGTACGGTATACTGCATTCGGTGCCATAGGTGAGCCTTGCAACCCTCAAAGAGACGAGGTGGTCGACATGGTAAGATACCGCGCCGTCCGCCACGGCCTTGTTCCTGAATTCGAGGTAAGTCCGTCGTTTAGCACCTTGATAGGGAACGTACACATGACTATCAGGTCGGCAGAGGGTGATGTTGAGGGTATCGAAATATCTTCGGAGGCAGGAGAACAACCACTCGCTTGCGGCAAATCCACCTACGAGGAACACAGAAT
>JBBPTX010001255.1:0-11375 GCA_038094595.1 Pulveroboletus aff. annulatus
ACCCACACCACCAGCACCCCCAGCTATGTCCACCCAGAAGTCTGAGCTTAAGGCAGCCCTCCCTGCTGACTTCTCTGGGGAACCACAGGATGCCTCTCGATGGATCAAAGCCATGACTGCATACTTTGCTCTCAACTCTGCCCTCTATGCCGACGACAATGACAAGATCATGACCTCCCTCAACAAGATGAGCAAGGGTCGGGGTGTATCCTTCTCCGAGATGTGGTACAACAAGATGGCTGATCAAAACATTGCTAATACTGAGAAAACCTTCGAGAAGTTCACAACCAACTTTGAATCTATGTTTTTCCCCTTCGACATCCAAGTCACCGCTTGCTTGGAACTCCAGACCCTTGTCCAGAAACCAGTCTGTCTCTCCAATGGGAAATGGGACAACAGATTCCAGAAATTCATCACAGACTTCCAGAACCTTGCTGCCCATGCAAAGAACACCAATGAGACGTCCACCATCGATTATTTCTCCGCTGAAGTCGATTGCAACATTGCCAATATGATCCTTCAGATGGACAATGTCCCTACCACCCTCAATGCTTGGATCACTAAAGCCAAGCAATTCCATGGGCAACTTGCCCGCATCAACGCTCTTTGCAAAGGAGGAAGAATGTGTTATGGCTATATATTTTTCACCTCTACTTAAGCGCATACAAATGCTTCCTTTATCTTATCAAGGGAAAACCCGACCTAGACACTGTGCTAGACACAGGGGATCTACAGGCCCTTCCAGATCAGTGGGCTTCATCTTCAGCTCTTCACTTTCGCCCCACTAATCACAGCACGTATTTAATACATCGTGATCATCACAGACCTTACATCAGTCACCCCATCACTGTGATGTGATCCCTTATCTTTAATTACCGTTAACATCTTCCATTCTATCCACCTGCAGCAGATCAACGGCTGGTAACCTTATGTATATATTAATCTCCATTACAGGCCGACTCCTCATGTTGATCATGTTGAGCCTAGGGGATGGACTTATGTAGATACGTATCTAGATTGGTACACAACATGTATCTACAAGTAGAACAGTATATAAAGCAAGACTGGATGGAGCTCAGTCTCCAGTCTAGTTCTCTTGTTCCCTGCCTACAAAGTGCCCTCTTAAGATAGTCCTTCCACTCAACGTTTAGAGATAGTGATTGCCCTGCAAGATTGTAGTTGCAACACTAGAACTAGACTGTCTTCATCTTACAACCCTTTCACTATCTACCAACGACAGCAGACGCTTCTAGCCTTCTCCCTTGCACCACAGGCTCTAGCAAGTGAGCACATCTTCGGGTATCTTAGGATAGTGCTAACAGGGGCTTGCTATCAGTGCTCATCACCTTTCACCAATCTCTTCTCCCTTTCACAGCGTATCTCCCCACCGTTGATCTAGCCAGACCTTGGGAGTTAGTAGACGTACCAGTAGCAGTAGGAGCATCAGTTAAGGAAGAGCCCAGGGAGTACTCGCTTGCAACTGCGAGCACAGAGAGTGAAGAGGATCCAAACGATTGGCCAGACGTTGCAGCCACAGAAGAAGAATTCTGGCGACTTGTTGAACAAGATCTAGAACCACACAGCTTCGGAAATGGAGGCAAAGTCGACTTAATCGCCACAGACATCAGATACACGGGCCACACCTATTACTGGGAAACCACGCCCTCAGCACACACCCTCAGCCCTGCCACAGATCTCGCTTCGCTTAGATATCCCACCACCCCTGAGCGGACTCCATCCAGATCCCCTCAGCCCAATCCATTCGCGTGGCCAGCAGCACCACGAAATGTCCGCCTAGAAGCCACCCTAGGCGCACAACAGTTTGTCAGAGAAGCGAGTATAGCAAGGAGGCGATACAGAGAAGCCTCAGAGGAACAAGATAGAGAGCAACCTCACGCTAAAAGGCAGAGATGTGAGTATCCACAAACGATCAGGAGGAACGATTATTTTAGTAGAGTCCAGCTTCAAGTACAACAACGAAAATCTTACAAGTACTAATCATCTTTCTACAAATCACAATGTCTTTTATCCCCACCACTGCACAAGATCTCCTTACCATCTTCACAGACCCAACAGGAGATAACCTTCAAGCTATCGGGCAATTCGCTCAGACACAAGACCAAAGATACGAACACCTCACCAACGAAATAAACAGACTGAACAATGCAGTCAATCGCATCGAGCAATTGATACGAACACTCACCCCACAAGGACCACCAAAACCACCAACAAGACAACCCACGCCTAGTGGCTCTGGAAAAGAAAGAGAAGAGAAACCATCATATGCCTCTTCCAGAAAAGTGGAAATCTTCGCAGACCCAGGAGACTATGAAGGATCCTTTGCAAAACTTGACAAATGGTGGGCAAAGATCCAGGCATGGATCGAGGTAAACAAACATACCATACAACCTCAAAGTGGGGAAGCAATCCTGGCAGTATTATCCAGATTAAAAGGATCAAGAGCAGGACCCTTCGTGCAATTAAGGCTACAAAGAATGTACAGTAATCAAGGATACAGTTGGGCAAACTTAGAAGAGGAACTAAGGAGCCTGTTCAGAGGAAGCAACATCAAGGACAGAGCTACTAAAAAGATAAATGAAATGAAACAAGGGGCAAACCAACCAATCGATGACTTTCTGGTCAAATGGTACGCAGAGTTTGAAAAAGCGGAATTAGGAGACCCACATGGGGTTTACCTTCTTGAACAAAACACGAAGCGATACCTCATGGACTACATCTGGAAGAATGATCTCAGAAAAGGGACCGTCCATGAAATGATGAACATATTATAAGAAGTAGGCAATCGCCTTGAAGTGCTAGATCTTATCAGAGGGTGCACTCAATTTAGGTACAGATCTAAGCCAAAAGATCCAAATGCAATGGATATTGGCGTGGCTCAGAAGGGAGCCAAGTCCTGCTATAACTGTGGCGAAATGGGTCATTTTGCCAAACAGTGCAAGAAACCCTCCATCAAATGCGATCTTTGTGGATGGTCTAACGGACACAAGAAAGACTGCTGATGTAGGCAGGTAAGGAGCATGTCTTCGGATGACGCTAAAAGCACCAAACACATTTACACTCCTGGCACACAAGCCGAAAAAGGAAAGGGACATGACCCCATGGCAGCAATAAGGGGCATGTCATTTGAAGAAGCTAGGGCGTTCTTCAGGGACGTCGAAGATGTTGAGAATAAGAAATCGGCAAAAGGCAGAGCCTAGATTCAGGAACTGGGTCTGATCTAGGCAAAGGTAAGCATAAGCAGGTATACTTTCCAACAGACAATCGTTTTTCTAGTTTACATGTTTACGATACGGAGGCAGCGCCTTCCACTATTATTTCTACTTCTTTGCCGATAGAGGAGTCCTCTCAGAGGCTCGGCCGGGGTGTTACACCGGTGCTTAATTCCTCTTCAAGGAAAGCTAATCCTTCAATCTCACCTGCAGATCAAATCCCAGACGAAGGAATCTTCTGCAGATCATTAAAAATCGATAACAAATTAAAAATGAAGATAAAGGTAAAACCGAAAAACACTAATCAAGATTTTATTTCAGTATCAGCACTCCTGGACTTGGGCGCAAACTGCGTCTTTGTAGATAACATATTCGCTATGCAATATGCACTTCCATTGAGGCAACTCGCACAACCTCTTACCGTCTATAATGTGGATGGTACCCAGAACGAAGCAGGAAAGATCACGCACGTGGCATCCCTCTTGCTAGATTACAAGGGGCATCGAGAGATAGTCGAAGCAGAAGTCACCAGCTTAGGAAAGAATCAAATGGTGATCGGCTACTCTTGGTTAAAGAAACATAACCCAGACGTCAATTGGAAAACAGGGGAAATCAAACTAAGAAGTTGCAGAAGAGAATGTTGGGAACTTAGAGATAAAAGTGTCTGTTACAGCTATATATTTTTCACCTTTGCTTAGCACATAAGGACGCTTCTTTTATCTTATCAAGGGAAAACCCGACTGCAGACACTGTGCTAAGACACAGGGGATCTAACAGGCCCTTCTAGATCAGTGGGCTTCACTTTCAACTCTTCACACTTCGCCCCACTGATCACAGCACGTATTTAATACATCGTGATCATCACAGACCTCACATCAGTCACCTCCGTCACTGTGATGTGATCCCTTATCTTTAATTACCATTGACACCTTCCATTCTACCACCCGCAGCAGATCAACGGCTGGATACCTCATGTACTTATTAATCTCCGTTACAGGCCGACTCCTCATGTCGATCATGTTGAGGCCTAGGGGATGGACTTATGTAGATACGTATCTAGATCGGTACACAACATGTATCTACAAGTAGAACAGTATATAAAGCGAGACTAGACGGAGCTCAGTCTCCAGTCTAGTTCTCTTGTCTACTACCTACAAAGCACCCCAGTAAGATAGTGCCTCCACTCGACGTTTAGGATAGTGATTGCCTGCAAGGAATTGTAGTCGCAACACTCATCGGTGAATCTCTCTTCTTGGAGTCGCCCCGTGTGGAGATGAGACGAGATGTCTAATGGGACTTGGGAGTCCCATCCAGAATGGGCGACAAGGGAGTCTGAGCTAGGTGCGCAGACGAGCTGGGGGCAGTGGACTCCTAGGAACGAAGGTGGTCCGGGAGAAGGTTCCCGATGGGGCGGAGGAGTAAACGACGGCGAGGATTGAATCCTGCCCGAGATGGGTGAGACGTGGGAGGTGGGAACATCACCAACAAGAGTGGCGAAGTTGACAGGCTGAGGGGCGGCAGGGCGAGTAGGAGAGACCCTTGTGGGGTCATCAGAGGGAAGACGGATTGCGCTGGGGTTGGTGGAGGGTGCGGCTGCAGGGGTGTCGACATTGGTAAACTCAATGGCCATGAGGAGGAGATGGAGAGGGTTTATGCGCGGCGTGGTGGGCGAGCGGATGTGGGGGAAAATGCGCGAGGGTGTCGTCTTTTATAATCTTCTAATAACTCCGATGAATGTTTCAAATTCCGCTCGGGTTCCCACGATTCTTCTTCGGCGGAGTACCCTTTCCATCGGATTAGGTATTGACGGGCTGACGGCATACCTCAATGCCGTATAATTCGTTCTATTTCGTATTCTTCTTGTCCTTCGACAAGATCCGGAGGCGGTGTGGGGAAGTTTGGACTGTGTACGTCGTTTTCGCGATAGGGTGATAACAAAGAAGCGTGGAACTTGTTGTGAATTTTCCACGTTGGTGGGAGTCGGAGGCAATAGGAGACGGGGGAAATAACGTCGGAGATGATGAAGGGGCCTTCACATTTTGCGGCGAACTTCGGATCTTGAACAGATCTTTTAAGGTTCCTGGCTTCCAGCCAGACTTGTTGTCCTTTCTCAAAGGGCACGAATTTCGACTTGGATCTGGATGCCATAACCTGTCGCGCGAGTTCGTGGGATGCGAGGGCTTCGTCTCGTAGAGCAGAGAGCTCCTTGAGGTGGGTTTCGATGGCGGGAATGTTAGTTTCGGCAATTACCAAGGGAAGGGCGCGGGGTTCATATTCCATCATGAGGTAAAACGGGGACTTTCCGGTGACGGAGTGAGGGCGGTGATTATGTGTAAATTTGGCGTGGGAGATATGATCGGACCATGTGGAGGGGTGGTCCCCGCAGTAAATGCAGAGATAAGTTCAACCTCCTGGTTGACGCGTTCGGTTTCGCCGTCAGTTTGTGGATAGTATGCTGTGGAGAGAGAAAGATCGTAGTTGAGGAGTCGGCCAAGTTCTTTGGCGAAGGCGGAGGCGAATTGCGGGCCACGATCTGAGATGACTTTTTCGTAAAGCCCGAAGCGGAGGTAAACTTTGTGGAAAAAGAGCGCTGCTATGCCCTCGGCGGTGATAGTTTTCTTCATAGGGCAAAGAATTACCCCCTTAGTAAGGCCATGGTCCACCACGACCAATAACGAGTCGAATCCCCCGGACAGCGGGAGGTCGGTGATCAGATCGCAAGAGATCTGCTGGAAAGGGCGAGAACACGAGGACTGGATAGGCACGAGAGGGGGAACAGTGGGATGTGTGTTAGCCTTGTTGCGCTGGCACGCGGCGCAGCCGTTAACATAGGAACGGACGAACGTGGCAAGGCCGGGCCACCAGAACTCGGAGGCAACAAGTTGCCGGGTCTTAAGGTAGCCGGGGTGACCGGCGGAGTCATGGTCGTGGGAGCGCTGGACAACAGCGCGGCGAAGGTCGCGGTCGGGAGAAACGTAAACACGTCCCTGATATTGGAGGACGCCGTCGGAGAATTGCCAGTCAGCGAGACGAGAACGGAAGGCGGGGGGAAGGGACCCATCGATCTCCTGCAGTTTGTGGAGGACGAGGTCGTCGGAGGCGGAGGCTGAGGCGATGTGGTTGGCCAGGGCGGAGTCGATGAGGCGGACGAAGAGGGTGTCGGGGAGGAGGGTGACCCCGACGTTATCAGAGTCGGCGCGGGGAAGGAGATCCGGGCGGCGGGAGAGGGTGTCCGGACCAGCAAGTTGGGTACCAGGTACATGAGTAATGGAGTAGTCGTAGTCAGCGAGGTCGAGGAGCCATCGGGCTTGGCGACGGTTGAGGTCTTGGGGACGGCGGAAGTACGTGAGGTTCTTGTGGTCAGAGAAGACTTTCACGGGAAAGGGAGAGCCGTGGAGGTATTGCCTCCAGGCTTTGAAACCGCGAATAACGGCCAAGAGCTCCCTGTCGTGGATGTCATAGTTGCGTTCTGAGGAGGAGAAAGACTGGGATAAGTAAGAACAGGGGTGCCAATCCCCATTTGCATCTGTTTGTAGAAGAATGCCTCCCGACGCATATTTCGAAGCGTCGGTGGCCATGGCGAAGGGACGAGAGATATCGGGCATGAATAGGACGGGCTTACGAAGGAACAACTCCTTGAGTTGGTCGAAGGTGTCCTGCTGAGCGGGCGCCCAAGTCCAAGGCATGGTTTTCTTGGTGAGGTCGATGAGGGGTCGGGCGATGTTAGAGTATCTGGGGATAAAACGTCTATAGAAATTAGCGAATCCAAGGAAAGAACGGACGTCTTTGACTTTCTGTGGCGTAGGCCACTTGGCAATCCCATCGAGTTTAACGGGGTCCATAGCGAGTTGTCCCTCTTTGACGATCATCCCAAGGTATTCGACTTCGGGGACAGCGAATTGGCATTTTTCCAGTTTGAGATGGAGGTCGAGTTCCGTCATCCTTTGGAGGACGCGGCGAGTACGTTCAGTGTGGGTGGCGTCGTCTGGGGAGAAGATGAGGAGGTCATCCATATAAATAACCAACCATCCTTCGGCAATCATATCGCGGAAGGAGTCATTCATAAATCGTTGGAAGGTTGCGGGCGAGTTGGTCATGCCAAAGAACATAACCATTGGTTCGAAGAGACCTTTATGAGTGAGGAAGGCACCCTTCCATTGGTGCCCGTCCTTGATACGTACATTGTTGTATCCCCAGCGTACGTCAAACTTGGTAAAAACACGAGCTCCTTTGAGCTTGTCGAGGAGGTCTGAGATCAAAGGTAGCGGGTAGGCATCACGAATGGTATGCTCGTTGAGGTATCGGTAATCCTGGCAAGGGCGGAGTTTGCCGTCTTTCTTTTTGACAAAGAAGAAGGGTGACGCTTGAGGAGAGTTAGAAGGACGGATCTTGCCGGCGGCGAGGTTTTCGTCTAGGAAATCTTCGGTGGCCTTCTTTTCGTTTGGGGTGAGAGGGTAAAGCTTGCCAATTTTGGGAGTAAACGAGTCTTTGACGTTGATTTCGTGGTCGTAGGGTCTGGAGGGAGGAAGCGAGTCGGCGGACTCCTTAGCGAAGACTGGAGCGAAGTCTTTATAAGCGTCAGGGAGTGTGACTTGCGGCTTGGCCTTCTCGGCGGCGGCTGCGAGTTCTGTGGCGGTGGTAAGCTTGGCAACAAGCTTTGGGTGTGTTTGGTGATATCGTGATCCTGCTTTGAGAATACGTTGGCAAGAATTGGCATGAAGTGCCCGACGGACGTAGAGATTTCCATCGGGCATGTCAAGGAATGTGGAGAGGGTGTGGTCGGGAACTGTTTCGACCAGGACATGACGAGGTGGTTTTGAAGGAGGTACTCGGGGTTGAGCGTCGTTGTGTCGTTTGAGATCGGCGACGTGGATGTGGTAGAGGAATGCGGATTCGTCCACTGATTCTGGGATATTAATTATTTGCGACGACCAATCGATGGAGGGATTCGTGAGTCGTAGCCAGGGCGTTCCAAGAATCACGTTCTCAGACCCACAGTGCATGACGTGGAAACGCACGTGCTGAGCGATTCCATCGATGTTTGTGAAGAGGGAGGCAGTGTAACGAATGGCCCCTTTTGCGTTGGGGGTTTGATCGACGTTGTTAACGGGGATAGGTGTTGGGAGTTTGTCGAGGGAGAGTCGGTGTTTTCGGGCGAAGTCCCAGTCAAGGCAATTGATATCTGCACCGCTGTCGATAAGGGCACGAGTGTCGACGGTTTTCATGGTGTGCGAAGGATCAATGAGTTGAAGGGGAATTCTCATTGATTTTTTGGACGTAGATACAAGTACAGGTGCACACGTAGCAGAAGGAACCACTGACGTTGAGGCAGCGTTCCGCTTTAAAAATCCAGGGAGGCGAGGGCGACGTGAGACACCTTTGATTCTTCATCGTCGTCTTCATCGTCTATCTCTTGTAACCAGGGAATTTCTTCTTCATCCTCGGCTTCTACTCCTATGACTTTCCGAACAACCTTCCTCAGCTTCGGGGTGTTTGGAGTATTCATGGGACAGTTGACACTCCTGTGCCCTTTCTGGCGACAGCGGAAGCACCTGCCTTCTTTGCGACATTGGTCGCGTTCGGCGGGGGTGAGTCGTTGGAGGCGGACGGCATCAACGTCCATGGCATTGGGGTCTTTGGCTGGGGCGGGGGTGGTGTATTGGTGATACGTATGGCGGGTGGGGGTCTTGTGGCGAGTGGCAATTTCTCTTGCACGCTCCATGTGGGTTTGGAAGGTAACTGCCTTCTTTAGCCAGGCGCTGATGGTGGTGGGGACCGTTTCCATTGCGAGGATTCGACGCATGAGGGCGTCTGGGATGGCAGCTGAATAGTAGCTGATGAGGACGTTGTCGTCGGTGATGCCGGCGATGGTGCAGTGGTTTTGGAACTGAGCGTTGTACTCGGTAAACGAGGGGGAGTGTCCGCCATTCTTGGTGGCGATCATTCGAGTGGTGGTGAGCCAGGCAATAGCGTTGCCTATGGTGTCGTAGTATTTAAACGCCAAGATAAAGGCGTCGCGGAAGTCGGACCAAGAGCCCATGGTAATCGAGCCATCGGCTGCGATCTTTGAAGATCTAAAGGTGTTTGCCCACGTGAGGGCGGGGCCTTGGGTCATGTAAGAGAGCGCAAAGGCAATGCGCTTCGGGTCTGAGTTATATACGTCCGCGTTGACGTTAAGGTAGAAGGCGACGGAGTCAAACCATTGTTTGGCCATCTTATAGTCGCCATCGTATTTTTCTGGGGTTCCGATACGAAGTTCGAGGGGTTTTGTAGTCATAGTGGGTGACGGGGGACGAGGGATCGGAGGAAAGATGTGGCCGGTTTGTTGTCTGGGCGTCGGGGATGGGGGAGTCTGGGGACGAGGTATCTGCACAGAGGCGGAAAAACTGTGGGCAAGGTCACGGGTAGCGAATTCTTCGTCTGAGTCTAATAAAGGCTCGTCATGGTCTTCGTCCCAATATGCTTGGTTGGGATCGTCGGGGGTGTCAGAGGAGTCAGAGTGTGAGGTGCGCGAGGGTTCTCGGGGGTTCCAACGCGGATCGGTGGTTCGAGTGTTTCGGTGGGAAGCTATGGTGGGCGGCGTACGTGATAGTACCCGAGCAAGGAGGTAGCTTAGTTCTTTTGTTACGCGTGGCCGTGGGTATGGTCGCGCGTAGACCTACTAATGCCTAGTAGGGTCGAGTGGGTCTGTCGTTCGTGTCGACGCCGACGTGAGACCAGCCGTGGGGATGCTGGGTCGAAGGTACCGTCAAGGATGTTGACGGGTCGAATGGTAACCGCTGTCTAGCTTGACGAGCGGGTCAAAGGTTCTTGGGTAAGACACACTAGGGGCGGGCGAGCCGTAGTGTGAAGCGTTCACTTAATGGTAGAACGAAGACGCGAGGAGTAAAGTCAATAGGTTGCTTCATACTAACTAGGCGGTAAACTGTAGGTAGAACTAAGCTAAGGAAACGTACAGGGGCCCTGTTGGAGGGTTTATATAGTGAAGTACAAAGCGTGACAGTTACGTGTCACAACGATTAAGGGCCGGCGTAGGAAACGGCGTTAGAAGAGCAGAAGCCAATAGCACAACTACGCATAAGAAAGAGGCATTAAGGGCCGGCGCATTCGGCGTGAGAAGAGCAGAAGGTGAAGAGTACCTGCGCAGTGAAGGAATAAGCACACTTACGAGACGTATGGAATGTCATAGAACGACATGGAAGGTGTTACGCGTGGCCTTGGTTAAGGTCACGCGTAGACCTACGAATGCCTAGGGACAAGGGGACGAGGAGACTCTGGGCTACGGTTGAGAATATCCGTAGGAAGGGGGTCGACCGTGGGGTTGTCGATGAATGTCTACTGAGCGTGATGCTAAGTAGTCTAAGGTTTCCTACGCCACACAGGCTATAGGGTCAAGGGTTCGAGGTAAGACACACACGGACGCGAGGAGCGTTAATGTGTGAAGCGTTCACTCAAGTGTAGAACGAAGACACAAGGTAGATTGCTAGAGCTAACTAGGCGATAGCCGTAGGTAGAACTAGGTTAAAGAAAAGAGGCAAAGTACCCTGTTGAAGGGTTTATATAGTGAAGGAAAAGGCGTGACAGTAACGCGTTACGTAGTTAAGGGCCGGCGTGGGAAACGGCGTGAGAAGGGCAAAAGCCAATAGCGAAACCACGCGTGTGGAAGAGACATAAGGGCCGGCGCATACGGCGTGTGAAGATCAGAAGACGAACGAGTATCTGCGCGATGAAGGATAAGCACGCTTACGAGAGATATGGAACGTCGAAGAACGACATGGAAGGTGACGAAGTAAGCGTGAGAAATGAAATAAAAGTCAGTTTGTGATGCTAGTAAAGAAAAAGAGTAGACCCTGCAGCGAATCGTAACAGAAGGAATGAGGATAAGCGTGAGAAATGGAAAGTATCAGTCCGAAAGAGAAAGCAAAGAAAAAGTGTTCGTCCTGCGAGCGAATCGTAACAGGTAGTGTTACAGCTATATATTTTTCACACTTTACTTTGTGCCTTTGCGCATAAGGACGCTTCCTTTATCTTATCAAGGGAGAACCCGACTGCAGACACTGTGCTAGACACAGGGGATCTAACGGGCCCTTCTAGATCAGTGGGCTTCACCTTCAGCTCTTCACTTTCGTCCCACTGATCACAGCA